>VXBR01004380.1:945179-967698 GCA_013400215.1 Cisticola juncidis
AAAAAAAAAAAAACCAACAAAACCTCTTCTATTACAATAATCATATTTTTGCAGTTTTGCAGCCCTATATTGACATGGAGACCATGTATTAAATTGACTATATATATATATGTATGTGCCTGATTCTATTCTCAGTGCTGTGGGCTACAACACTTTGTTATGAAAGAATATTCAGGATTAAGTCTCTTAACTTCACAACTCCTCTCATAAATTACTTAAATACTGCAGAGGCTGGGAGGGGAGTTTTAGAAAACCAGACAGCTGTAATTGTCTTGGTGAAATATATGTTGACAATATTATTGTTAACTATTTGAGAAGTCCTTTGGGACAAAAAAAAAAAAAAAAAAAAAAAAAAAAAAAAAAAAAATTACTGTTTGCTGTATCTGGCAGATCCTAAAGCACTCTGAGGAATACAGGGATGGACAGGACTGCAGAGTGGCCCCTGTCCATGGCCCCCAGCACTGCAGCCCCCTAAAAGTAGCCCCTATTACACTATTCTGATACCTAAACAAGAAGATAAATAAATGACAGCTATTCAGTGCTGAAAAGCTCAAGAAAACCCAGCCCAGAACAATAACAACAATAAAACCCCCAAAATCTCTTACACAATTTGTTTCATTTGTTATTAAAACTACCTAACACCCAGAACTCCATGCTTGGTAGAAAGCCATGGGCAAGGTTCAGTTTGATTTTCAAAAATATGGGTATATAAGTGATCAACAAAGAAAATTTTTAAACCCAATTTAAAAGAAAAAGGGAGGAGAATTTTGAAGCACATCATCCAGTTTCTCTTTCAGGTTATTGCCATATTTCATTGGATTTTAGGGGCTGTTGAGTAGTTCAGTTGTAGTCATTAGGATCCTAATTCTCTTAGGTACTTATTAAGCACTGAATTGCTTTCTTGTGCCAGTTCTTAGTTACACATTGTCCTGGAATGAAAAGAGGGAGAGTACAGATTGACATCTGAGTTATTCTTCCTATTGTGTTATCTGGAAGAACAGTAAAATCAGCATTTTACAATATTTTCCTCTCTCTGCCCTATAATCAGTGGGTAAGACACTTTCAGAAGTGATGGAGATGCCTCATCTAAATGGGAAAACTGAAGTTTCTATTCCCCTGATCTTTTCACCCTTCCAGGAGCAGGCATCCAAAATTGATTCTTGGTACTCAATTCCCTCTCTTTCCAGATATCCACAGAAAAGGACCACTGTGCTCAGCAGCAGTGGAATGTTCCTTTATCCAGTAAGAGTGGGATTTGGAAATGTGTTTCCAAATAGGATCTGAGACCTACAGACTGTTGTAGGAGCCCCAGCTCTCCCCTGTGAGTGGACAGGGCTGTTGTGTGGAAGCAGCCATGGAAATTTATTTTCCTCTGTCCATCAGCTCCAAGAAGGGGCCTCTCTCACCAGCTATGCCCACAGAGCCCATGTGGACATCTAAAACCCATTTCTGCTCCAAATAATATCAAAAGGCCATAGGTTAATTATCTCTGAAGCTCTACAGCTCCTTGGGGAGGCATAAGCACAAAACCAAATGCTGCTGTGGGCATCAGGCACAGCAAGTACAGCAATAACATTTTTGGCACAGAAAATGCCAAATTGGGAAGTGATCCCACTGCAGAGCCTTGGGAATCTTTGCTTTCCCAAAAAACCCAAGTGGCCATCTACAAATTAACCTGAGACTGCTCTGTGTTCTAATAGAAGAGCTGCTAGGCAGGAGTGTCAACAAGTGCTCTTTGACAGAAAAACCTGGATAAAAGATGTCAAAAACAGTCCCTGGGGAGGGGAGGCAATCAAAAGGTCACGTTGGATGAGGAATCAGCTTTGTACAGCAAAAGGTGACACCAAGCTCCCTGCATGGGATAACAGGATAAATGATCCTGAAAAGAGCTAGGACTTGTTATCCTTTCATGACCTGAAGTGGTGTTGGCATGAAGGAGCTATTAAAGGGCAGTGGAGGCAGTGGAAAGAGATTCCTTTTAAGTGAGAAATGAGTAATTTGAGAAATGAGTTCCTTGCTTTTTTTTCCCCCTTATTTAATTGCTTTTCTCTCTCTCTATTAGTCAGATACCAGCTCTGAAAAATGTGCTCGTTGGGCTTCTGGGAATCCGTCAGCAGTATTTCAAGTTTGTTTGTCTATTGTTTTTATAGACTTATCAACAAAAAATCATGGGAGAGGGAAAATCAGAAAATCTCTAACAGTGTGTAAATCATCAGTTCATTTCCATGGGTATTTTACAATCCTACTTCCACAACACTAAATACATGTATGTGCTTTATTTTCATTGTGTTTATTTATTGGAAAGCTATGTTATCAATAGAAAAGTGCTTTTTTAAATGCAGTCTTGCTGGAATTGTAGTGTCACGTCTCTGGCACTCTCAGTTATGCCAGTGAGAGTATTTGTTGCTGCCATTTCCAAAAGTTAAGTCACAATCTAGGGTTTCCTGCTTTATTTCTGCCTTGGGCTTTTTTCTCCAGACCTGTACAGAGCTCCTGTGAGAACTTTGTCCATCCTCTGCACCTTAGAAACCCATTCCTGTTGCTGAACAATGTAAAACCCTCAAATTGCTTCTTCTCTTCTGGTGATACCCCCAAAATCACAGCTCAGAGCACACCAAGGACTGATCCAGGCTTCATTCTTCCTATCCCTTGTCTCATTTATTTATCTTACCCTTTAAAAACATTTCATTTCCTCACACCTTGCTGTCTTTTCTCTCTTTTTCACATCTCTTCTTGCCCTCTCAAAGGTAAACCCTCAGGTTTCACCCACCCTGGCTCTCCCTGTGTCCCAGGGGGGATTTAACCACCCTCCTCATTTCCTTTTTCCTGGCACTCCAGTTTCTTTACAGGGCAGTGTAAATTGGTTTAAACAGGTTTACACAAATTCACCCAAATCAGATAAAATTAATGTGCAGTTATTTTGGCTCCCAGCAGCTTATTTCAGTTCACATCAAAACTGCTCTTACACTATGCCATGGTAAAGCAGCACAGAAAGGAATTTTTCTTTTTCCCCTGTTGAAGAAGCCACCCAAGGTGTTTCTTTGACTGATCCCTGTTGTTTTTTGGATAAGGAGATGTGGATGGTTGTGGACAGGATCTGAGGGCTTTGTTTCAGCCCACAGCCTCTCCATTGTCCACTGCTTCTGCCCCCAGGTTGTTTTCAGGTGGAAGAGACACTTCCCTTCCTCCCCAGTGATCTGCTCTGGTCTCATTTTTCCCTTCTGTCTCTGAATGGAGTTAGCACCTTTTGGACCTTCTTCCTCTGAATGGACAGAATTTATAAATGATGGATTTTCAGCTTGATTTTCTCATGATTTTCCTCTTTCAGGAAGAGCATGGAATCAGCAGAGCAGTCCCTCATGGATGTGAGTTGGGTCACCCTCCTCAGCACCTCTCCTGAACCATCTTTTCCACCTCAATTTGTGTGTCTGAGCTGGGCTGGCTTCCTCAGTATCTGTGCAAACATTACAACATTTTATGAAAATAGCAGTGAATAATTCTGTTAGTTCCTCCTCGCTGGGGTTTCATTGCCTGTATTTTAAGCATAGCTCATTAAGGCTGTAGTTATTTTTTTTTTAGCTCTTATCATTTAGCTTTCTGCTTAGATACCATCTACTGTTTATTTTTTTAACTTTGGTGTCCTACTGCTCTAATAGTCTTCCTCAGTTTCTGGAGACTGCTGAGGTCTTGACTCTGTCATGAACCAGGTCCTCATCCTTTTTATCAGTCTGATTTTCATGATATTTATGACTGTCAAGAACACAATGCCTTTATTTATAGTGAAAAAAAACCACATGCATTTGTACCCCCAGCTCAGCTTTGTTTTTTGGTAGCTTGAGAAAGTGGTGGTTGTTTCTCATATCTCCCAGTGTGACATAGGGCACAAACATTGTTTTGTCTTTAATTCTGGTTGTGAGGAGAATATAGAAGAATATCCTCTAGGACAGGTGCTGGTTTGGAGAGGGATGGATCTCCCCAGGCAGGGCCCTGCTTGCAGAATCTCCTGAACAGGCTTGATGCCTCCTTCAGCACTAAACACTGCTTCACTGCTCTGGTCTGCTGATCTTACTGCTTTGAGGGTCTTAAAATAGGTATCATTGCCTTCAGCTTAATTAATTAAATTTTCTATTTGTGTTCTCTTTTTACTACTTGTAAGTGGTGATAACTGGCGACTTAATTGGGATAATTCAAGAACTAAAAAATTATCTTGTTCTTCTTACTGGGTTGTGGAGTTTGTTTATTTGTTTAAGGTTTTCCTCAATATAATACCTAAACACTTAATTGCTTAGGGCTGTGGGAAGGTTTCTGCCAAATACAGCACAGGAAAAATGTTGAGAATCCTGGGTGATGTGGGTCAGATTCCTGACAGCCCTGCCCCTGCTGATGCTGGGCTCCAGTCCACTGCTGGGAACTCTTTATTCACAGCCCTTCTAGGATTAAATTGCAGCATGAGGACCACAGGGCTTGTTAGCCTGATCCCAATTTGTAATTATTCATTGTTCCTCTGAAATGGGTGTTGGACAAGAGGAAATGGGCTCATCACGTGTGTTACATCACAGGGCCTCACCACAAACTAAACTCTGCAGTTGCTTAGCAGATGAAAATACAACAGGAAGATCCATTTGAAGACCATCACATCTCTAAGTATGGGCCCATTTCCCAGAGACCTCTCATGAATTGTAATTGTTATTTTGGCCATTGAGAGTTTGTGGATATTTGGCAGTGACTGGAGCCAAGGGCCTTTTATACAGTGGGCAAGTTAACTGGTGTAATTACACCTGAGCAATTACACACCTCTAATTGTACCAGCACAAACACCCCATGGGTTCCTTTCTGTTTGTTTGTGGTGCTTCCAGGGTGGCAGGTTTTGGGGAGAAGGCAGCACAGGGCTGATCAGCAGGGCTGATCTCTCCTAGCAGGGCACTGCAGCTCAGGCTGTGCCAGGTTTTCCATCCTCTGCTGTCCCCACAGCCCTGTGGGTTGATGTCCCAGCACCGTGGTAAGACAAAGAGGGCTGTGCTGCATGGCCCAGAGGGATTATTTCATCCACAGGCTGTGTTTCAGCCAGCCCTGTGGAAGCTGTTTTCCCTCTGCTCTGCAGGGTGACAGAAAGGAGCTCTCTAGCAGGGACGTGTCTTTTTTTGGTAGCACTGATTCTAAAAAGAACACCATGTGCTTTCAGCAGGGTGATGCTGCATCAAACCACCTCAAAAGGGTGGCATGGGACTCTTTGGAGGGATGCAAGAGGCACATCCCCAGTGAACAGGGCCTTTCAGAGCTTTGCTTTGAGGCTGGCTGAGCAGAAGAGTAGAGGAGGAAATGCAGGTGAGGGGGGAATTAATTTGCTGGAGCTTCTGTGCAAGGTGCAGTTTGAAGCATTAGGAGTCCTTGTGTAACCACTGCTGTTTGAAGAGACAAATCTCTAATTTTGGAGTTAGGTGTGTTCAGGACAAAGGAAATGTTGGTTCTTTCTGCAAGTCAGCATCAATAGCCAGCTGGAACTTGCATAAAACTGTTTCTCTCTGGATTTGCAATTATTTTTGATTAAATAAAAGAGAGGGACCTCATTTTGTTTTAAGTACACATTCTGCAATATTTCTGATACTATGGGAAAGAGCACACCATGCACTTACAAATTACTGCTCAGTAATTAACTTCTTTGATCCTAAAAGTGAAAACAGCCCACCTGTGCTACAAGATGGCTTGCAGAGTCTTTTTTCTAAAGACTTTTGCTGAAAAAGCCTATTCTCTCTGCTGTGTTATGCAAACAAATGATTTTTTTTTCATTTAGAAGAAGTGAAGTATGAGTTCTTTTTCTTTTCCTGGCTTGCTAAAAATATGTGATAACAAGTTGACTTCTGTGGGAGTTCTGCATGGGTAAAATCTGAAGGATCAGTCCCCATATTGTATGTGATTTTGCCCTAGTAATTATTCTTCACTTGAACAGCTTCTCCATGGCAACTGCTTCAAGAAAGCCTTGTATCTTCACCTATTTTTTAAAAAAGGACTTATTAAGATCTATGTTTTAAATGTTTTCACCCTAAAAAAGAGAAACAGAAAAAGAATCAGACACAAGCAGAAACATAAGGAGTTTCGCCCAAAAACCCCTTTCTTCCATGCACATCCCCACCTTTTCTCTGTCCTAGGGGTAGAAAAGAAAAAAAACCTACAACAATTAAAAATAATTTCAGTATCTTGCCTTTCCCCATCCTCTTCCTGAGCCTCTGAGACATTGTGACGCTGACTTGATCAATCATCCCACATCCACCCTGGCAGTTCCTCAACACAAACTTTCCTCTTCCCTCTATTTCCCAGCCACAGCCTGCCTTCAGTCTGGCAGATAATTGCACCCCTGCTCCAGTCCCACAGTTGTATTCTTGTCAGAAGGCTCAGTTGAAGGTCAGGACCTGTTGGTTTGTAGCCTCTTACCATAAAGCAAAGGGAGCAAAATATTCTGTGCCTGGGTATTCTCTCTCTAACTGGACTCAGCTGGGTCATTTGTGGCACCTCTGTGTTCAGTTCTACTCCTAAAACAGGAAATTCTCTAATGTTTTACAAGAGACTAGAAAACACATCTGTTCTCAGCAATGCAGTAGTCAGGAAAAAGCATCCATTTACTTTAAACTTGTTTTCTGTTTTTATTTTTGTATGGCAACTGTGCTCTCTAATAAAACTCCAAGAGCAAGGGAGTATCTCTTTCTAGGAGGTCACTGTCTTCTGGAACAAAACATCCTTTAAAAAGGTTTTTTTCCATGATTCATTTCCAAATGTGGAGTTATTGCTGTGTGCTGGATGTTGTATTTTGTGTTCAGCTCCTTAGGCTGTGACAGGTTTTAAAAGTTAATAGGGTAAAACGGGGTCCCTCTCCTTTGTGCTGACCTCATGGAAATTTACCTGCCCTGGTGACAGGATTTTTGTGACTGACAGTCTTGCTGGCAGGTTTTCACCCATGGCTTCCTTAAACTGAGATATATACACATAAAAATATGTATATTCAGCCATATACACACATATTTATGTGTCTGCACAATACATAAACACCTGAAATCCCACATAATGTGGCACACAGACCATGCCATCTAATTGGCTTCAGCAGGGTTACACCACAGTGACAGCTTTTTTATCATTTCTAAGGTTGTCTCTGAAAGTTTTTGCTGGTTATATCTGATTTTAAAATCAGTGGCAGATTAAAACTAATGCAGGAAGCAATTTAAGATACTCTTGTGATGATCATCAACCACGGATGATTTTTTTTTCTGTTTTCTGACACAACCAGGCTGACTGGTTCAAAAGGTGTGTGAATTTGGCACTTGGGGATGTGGTTTGGAGGTGAGCATGGCAGTGCTGGGTTAAAAGTTGGACTCAGGTGATCTTAGAGGTCTTTTCTACCTTTCTTTTGTGAGTGACTCTGAGTTTTACCTTCTGTACCTGCACACCCCGTGATTATGTGCTGCTCCCATCCTCCCAGCACAGCACGTTGCTGTTACACATCCAGTCTATATTATGACCCAATAAAGAGTTTTATCTGCAGAACTAAGATGACAACAAACCGTGGCAGAAGCCAGGAAGGGTTTGCTGGAGGATGAGAATATAATAAACCAGCTTTCTCATTTAACCTGATTTATCACTCTACCCTGAGCCACAGCACTCGTGCAAGTCAGCAGGTGCTGCTCAGTTTTGATCTGTTCTTTGCAACTCTGTTGAAAGGAGAACTCATCAGGCAGAGTCCCTGAGTCCACTGGAGCTCCATAAAACATTGCCTGGTGCTGTTTCCTGACAATCACAGCAGAGAGGGTGGTTAATAAAGCCAAACCAGTGTTTTTCAGTCAAAATGTTGACAGGCATCTTGCAGCTTCCATCTTGGCTCTGGCATCTTGGGAAACAGCTCAAAAATTAACATTACAGTGGAGATTTTAACTGTCTGCCAGTTCTGAGGAGCAACAAAACAACACCCAGGCTCACTGGATGGAGCAGAGGTAGCTCAGGTGGGCTGGACATCAGGAGAGCAGCTGTCATGTTTGATCCATGTGCCATCAGATGAAAGAAACTCCAGCAGAATCTTAAACAGGATGCATCCATTAAGTTTTGATTATATATGTTTGGCTTGAACAGTTTCAACAAGGATTTAATTGTCTTTTGTTGACATTTAAAAAATTAAGCCAGCAATTAGAAAATGAAATAAGCATAACTAGCAGTGAGAAATCTAGGGTTGTTTTGTAATATGTCTTGGCTGTAATAATTGTTAAATAGTGATTAATGGTATGCTGTCAGTCAGGTTTGGAGAATAATTTTACTCTTAAAAAGCTGCAAGACAAAATTTCTTGTTACCCTCGGTTCTGCACTACCTGTTTTGTCACTTAGTCTAATACCAGAGTAATTAATTCCAAAGAGCTATCTTTGAAAAACAAATAGCCCTGGCTTCCTGCTGAACATGATAGATATCACTCCACAGGGAGGCTAAAAAATAAACAATAGTTTATATATATCACAGCAAATTGGACTTTTTAATTGAGAAGTATCTAAATTCTCCAAGCACTCCTTGATTAGTGACTTCATATGTTAAATCTATGGGTAAAAATGGGTGTGATTTGGTAAAATTGTGCAATGGCTGTACAAGTTTTTTTGGTTAAAACAACCCCAAAAATTACAGAGGGTTCTTTGCAACGTTCACCTTCTTGCTGAGCTTTTAATAATAATAAACAGAATGCAAAATTTAATGGCTTAATGTGGACCAATGTGAAATGAATGTTGGTGTCTTGTGGAGCTCCAGGGACAGGTGGGACAGCACGTGGGATCCTGCCTGGTGGGATCCTTGTGTGGGATCCATGGAATGCTGCTGCTGACAGTGCAGAATTGCCATGGGTAACTCCTGTCAGCAAAAATCAGCTTCCTCCCCGCATTGCCAAGAGAGAAACCTTTCTGCAGCAGCAATAAAATGATTGATGGTGCTGTTTTTCATTACAGCTAAGTCTTAAAGCATCCATTTATCCCATTTGTCTGTCCCATGCAGATTTTAGACAAAGTGACATCTTCTCCATGGGTCTCCTGAGCTTGCTGCCCTCCCTGAGGCAGGGCTCCTCAGTGCTTGTATTTTCCTCAGGACACCCATCTCTTTGCCTGTGTAAGTAGGATGGTGAATAAAGTGTTCTTTTGTGGGGAATTCAGAAGGTTTATTGTTTCATTTATTGCTGCATTTGGATTTGGAGCTAAGTGTGAAGCAGAGGGGCTGCACATGAGTGCTGGAGGGAAGGGTGAGTGTTGCACAGCCTGCATCACTGATCTGGGCAGGGTCCTGAGGAGCAGGAGACGTGGAATTATGGACAACTTGTGCTTTGTGCAAGAATTAATGTCAGATGTTTAGGCCTGACAGCAGCTTGGATAGTGCCTCCTTAGGTTTTTTTGACTTAGCAACTTTAGCACTTGTATCAGCCCTTTTATTTCTGAAGGAATACCTTTAGACACCTTCCAGCAACTTTTCTAACATAAATTCTCCTAATAAAAACCTTTTCCATCCAAACTAGACCTGATGTCCCACTGTATTACTGGAATTATTCTTCCTGATTTCAGCTGGAAGACTATTCCTCCTCCTGGAAGGATTATTCTTCCTGGTGTCAGCTGACACCAAGGTGTGTGTATCCAAACACTGAAGAAAGAATTGAGCATCAGATCAGGGAGGGCACGAGGGAGAAGGAGAACAGGACAAAATATCCATGGCTGGAGGGCAAAAGAGGAAAGGTTGTCATCCCTTCCTGTCTCCCAGATAACAGCAGACACCACCTGCTCCCCAGGTTACTTTTCCCTGCTCTCCTCTCTAAGCCTTTCATATTTGAAACATACATCTACCTGAAAGGTGGCATTAAGATAATATCATAGAATCTCAGAATAGTTGGTGTTGGAAGGGACCTTTAAAGGTCATCTTGTCATAATAGGGTACATGTGTCTCTGTCAGCTGTTCAGCAGCAAGGATATCACAAAGTGGCTAAAGCTGTTCTTGTACCATACCAGGTCATCTCCTTGTCACAATTACCATGGAGCAAACCAGGTATTAGGTCTCTCCTTTTCTTGCTCTTATTACAAATTAATGACACCAGACTAGATGGGAAAAATTCAGAAGTCCAGCTTACAGTTTTAAGTCTTTTAACAAAAAAAAAAAAAAAAAGAGGAAAGTAGAGATTTTATAAGTGTTAATATAGTCTAAACCTAAAAATGCTGCCTAAATATGGTAAAAGTTAACCCGTGTTCCTGTCAGATTCCATTTCTGGAAGGTGTACGAGCAGATCACAGCTTAATGTTTTTCTCAAGGTATGTTTAAATTCCATTAAAACTATCTAAAATCTGCTGCCTACATATGATTTTTTATTTTTTATATTTGTATCCTGTGCCTAGATTTAGGCAGCATGTAAGTTAAATTCTGTCACATATTAAGCAGTTAAAAGTGAACCTAATTTTCAGGATCTATTAGAATGCAAGAGGAGTCATGGCATTTATCTTGCAGACTCATGCTTTTGAGATATAAATGTAAAGAAATTTGATTTGCTGGGCTGGAGTTTTAGGTCATGCTGAATTTATGCTTGTGCATACTTTTCTGAAGGAAAGAGCCTTTGCTTATATCTTACAAGGGATGTGAGGTAATGGACTTTTACACTGAGACGTTTGTACTTCCAGAAAAGCTTTTACTGACCAAGAGCAGTGCCCAGCCACTCCTGTGGTTTAGATAAAATTAATTGGTAAAGAGGCAATCCACATTTACTGAAAATGGAAATACAGTGTTTTGATAACTTTAGGGACTTCTTTCCTGCCTAGAATTGACCATTTGAACGTGCTGAGGAAGAGATATGGTCCTGTTGATGCATTGAAATAAATCTCAGGGAAATACATTAGCAGGCAGGGTATGCAGTTGTGGATATGGGCTAAATCAGATGGCTGTGATTATAGATATGGAAGAGAAATCCATGATGTGAATTCTACATGTGTCTGTGTGTGCAAAATAAAGCTTGACAAAATAACAGTGAAAGGATCAGTGTATGCTGTGAAGCCAGAGTTGAAAAATAGTCCTGTGAGCTGCCTCCTTTTTACTTAATGAGGACACAGGAATTTTTGTAACATATAGAAAATCAGGACTCTGTAATGTGTTCATTATCCTCCCAATAAAGATTATCCTGGACATAGAAATGAAATATAAGTTAGCTTTATAGAGGAAATATCGACTAGACAGGCTGCTAACACAGAGATGGCTTTTATTATTTAGAAAGGCAGAATATTAGGACACATGAGCGCTTCTTTTTTTACCAGAGATGCTGTGCTGTCAGCAGTGAAATATTACTGCAGGAGAGTTTTCTTTTTATACACAGTGGTAAGAAGTATGGCTTCCTTTCTCGGCACTTCAGCCACAGATGCTATCGGCGAGACCATCTGTGGTGACAGATTTGTGTTATATCACTTGGAAGCTCAGCGAAGCTGGTAAAGCCTCCTACTACAGGATATAAGTAGCTCCTGCTAAGGCTGGGATGTGTTGCAGGGCTGTCTTTCTTTGGGGGGCAGAGCAGTGGGAGGATTGTGTGGATAGAGGCTCACAATAGCTTTCAATCACCTCCCCACCAAGCCTCGGAGTGCTGGTGTGGAGCTTCTGGGGCAACATCTACAAAAAAGCTCCTTCCTCTGGGTGCCACGGGGGATAGAGCTGAACTCTTCTTGCCCTCTGTGAAATCTGAACTCTTCTTGCCCTCTGTGAGGCACTTGCAAACCAGTCTGAGCTGGGGATGTCAAGGGGGACACTAAATCAGAGGGAGTCTGTGTAAGTGGCAATACCAGGCTGCTATGTGGCCCCTCTCTCCTTGGGAATGACTGCAGAAAGGACCATGTCCCCTCAGGACATCCCATTGTCATAAAAATGGTCACCCTTTGGCTCATGGTGGGCTTCTTCTTGCCCAGTCATAATGCTTTCTTCTCCTAATCTTTGAAATTGTTTTAATTGGCATTCTGGGATTTCCTAGGCCAGGTTGGATGGGGGTTGGAGCACCCTGGTCTAGTGGAAGGTGTCCCTGCCCATGACAGTGGGGCTGGAAGCAGATGAACTTTTGAGCTTTAAACCCAAACCCTTGTGTGATTCCCTGACTCCCAGGATGACAGGCTCTGATGAACACTACTGTTAGCAAGTGGCCATGGTGACCTTGTCACCATCTGGGCACTGCTGGGACAAAAACCATGGCACCACACAGGGCCAGCTGCCCCCACCAGGGCAGGTTTCCAGGCATGAGCAGGCAATACAGGGATGTTGATGGCACAGAGCATCACACAGCATCTCTGTGACAAGCTGCTGTTTTGGCAAAAGCATTGCAGAAATCCTAGCTGAGCCAAGAGTGGAAACCTCCAGTCTTCACATCTGTGGCTGTTGAAAGTATTTGGAGATGTGTTGGAATGGAAGGATAGTCATGTTTGCTAAGCATAAAAAAAAAAAAAAAAAAAGTGTTTGAAAAGCATTTTTTTGCTGCTAATAGCATTGTTTAATATGTTCAGAATCATATACATAATACATAAACATAATAATATGTTCAGAATCACTAGGGCATGCTCACACACCAAATGAGCACAGATAATTCAACACTGTGGAAGCTCCCCAAATATCTTGAACTGAGATTTACATGATTCTCAGCTCCTCATTCCTCATCTCAAATTCTAACAAGTAACAAAAGAACTTAGAGAGTTGAACACCTTTATAGGAGTTGACATTCCATGACCTCAAGTTCCCAACCTACAGAACAGAAGAGATCATCCATTTGGTCATACTGAGTAATGGCCATGACTTCTTTCAGTAACAGAACCCATAAAACAACCAAAAATAAAACTATGGCATTTTACAAAATCTAAGTGATAACAAACACCTACTTGTCAGTATAAATTTGTAAAATTGTCCTTCCGTTCTTTTAAAATAAAATCCTTCTGATAGCTTATAATTTGAAGGCAGCAAAGAGACTTTCCAACAGATGATCTGAGGAAATTGTTTTTTATCTTTGTCTTTGGAAATTTAGACTTGCTGCATTTCCTCAACAATAATTTTGCAGAGGGAAATCATAGCAATGTTTTTCTGAGTGCTGTTCCTGGGTGCAGCACAGCCACCTAAATTTTTCCAGTTGGTAAGATAAATATTGAAAGAGTCATCAAATGAACAACTCTTTTTTTGTGAAGTCAAGTATTTCCTAAAGGATAAATTGTCAATCAGATAACTCCTAGCTGGAAGATACAGCTGATGTATCTTCTGTGGGGTATCTTGTTTCCTCCTTATTGTTTCCTTTACTCTTTCTCCTTCATTCTTGTGTGTTTGGACTCCTGTTTTACCAAGAGAGAATCATGCATCCAGAGCAGCTGGATTGATTGCAGGGATTACTGCATGTTTGGCATCTGTGGTTGTCACACTGCCCCTGAGCAAATTCTCCACTCAAGTTCTGTTCTTCCTTGCTTTTAAAAATGTGAACTGACCATCCATTTAAAATCATCCATTTTAAAGCAAAATTAAACCAACATAAACACTGCTGCATGTAATTATTTTCAAATTTTTTTACATTCCAGAAGTGTTGTCTACAATGAATACTTTAAAAAGGAGAAGAAACTGTGACTGGTTTTACTTCAGTATCAGTGGTGGTCCTTTAACTGGACTCTTTTTCATGAGGCATTTGTCAGGAGGGTTTTGTTTGTGTACACATATTAAGATCAAGCTAAGTTGATGATCTGCAGTTTTAATAATTGTTTCTTCTTGTTTATTGTTTGTTTGGTGTTTTTTCAGTCTTCAACACAATAATTTGATGCAGCCCTCCAAAATTCTGCCTTGGCAGGTTTCTGGTGTCTGTGTTTGTTTCTCTGGCCATTGGCAGGGTACAGAATGGTGGGGAATTGCAGGAGGTCTGACTTTGTCCCCAAAGCTGAGCACTGGTCCAGACACACAAAGATATTTTCCCCACAATGACTCTTCATCCAGCTAAGGAGATCAGTGCTGGAACCCAGCTCTCTGCATCTCTCTGCCTGTTGCCTGGATGAATTTACAGCCTGGTGGAACAGTGCTGTGAGGGTGTTATGAACAATTAGAGAAACAGGGATGGGAAACATGAGCTGTTGTCAACTGGACAGCACCATCCAGCCTGGCTGTGCTGCCTCTGGGCACCTGCTGGTTAAATTCCTGCTCAGAGCAACCTGCTCAGGAGCCTCTCTGGGCAAGGGCTGAATGACACAGGCAGCATGAGCTCTGAACAAGGTTTGAGGGTGAAATGAAATTTAAGTGTAGAGAGGAGTTATTGCCATAGAAAATATCCTGGTGAAAAAAGAAAATTAAAAAAAAAGAGAGATGATCACTATGCTACAAGTATAATCCAAAGAAAACCAAAGTCTTTGGCACAAATTCTGGTTTTTGTTATGTTCTTGTCATGTCCTTGAAGCCTGGAAATCCACCCCATGGATAACTGGGGTCAGAACCCAGCTCTGCAGCAGACATACAACGACTCCTCTGTAAAGAATAATACTTCATTAACAATATGTTTAAGTTATGTCAGCAATCAGCCATTCATGAACTTTTATTGACAGCTAAATACAAGCTGAATGATTTGAGCTTTTGGCTGTCATTCAGGGGGGCATTTGCTTTCAGGTCTGCCTCAACCTGCAAGTATGTAATTTGTTTCATTTATGGTGCTGCATAAGAAATGAACCTGGGTCTGTAGTGCTCAAAGGCAAATGCAGTAATCATCTGCATGACTTGATTCCTTATTCCAGTAATATGAAAATTGTCAATTATGGATGAATTATGGGTCCTACTGATACCTGTAATTTGGTTCTGCAGTTTTGTAAACATGTGCAGCTGCATTTAATTGTATTTCACTAGTCATGTAATTCATTAAGGTACACCTGCAGTCACCTAAGACACAGATATTAATGAACTGAAACGCTGTCTTTCATTGTCTACTATTTATATTGGCATTCCTTACAACTGTTTGTTTTTAATCACATATCTGTGTATCTGAGATGCTGATATTAAAAAAAATTAGATGATTGTGAAATAAACAGACAGCATAGCTAGGTGCTACATTTTTAACTTCTGAAAGTACTTGCTAAATAATTAAACAATTGCTTTTCCATGCAAAGCCCAAGACTGGAGGGAAAGCTGTAGAATCGATTTTTGCAGCAGTTATTGTGGCAAAGATGAATCATTAGATAACTGATTCCAGGGATGTGAGCTGCTGAAGCCCTTACTCTGTATTTCCATGCTCCAGTGGTGATGGATGTTGTTCAGCTCTGCCCAAATACAGTACCTTTACCTTTTAACTTCCAGTCCAATCTCTTGGAGATGTTATCTTCAGATTTGGGAACACATTTATGAAATAGGCATTTTAGTTTGCACAAATATGTGTTTAATATTCACAGCCTGTCCCTTCTCTGCTGCTGCTGGATATTCCTTTCATTTAGATTAATGCAAAAACCAAGTAGATTTATTAGCCATGGAACCAGCCCTTGGTTCAGTGGATTTTGAAGAATGTGCAAGTAGAGCACTGAGAATCCAACCATACCCCAAACTCTATTTTTTCCTTCTTTCAGCATTTCTCATTTGGCCAGCTATTATCAGGTAAAAAAAAAAAAAAANGGCAGAATCTTCTGCCTTCAGCAGATCTGGGGCAAACTCAGGTTCCATAGGGAATTGTCCTAACTTTGCAGAGGATAAAGATGGAAAAGGAGGTGGCAGAGAGAGCTTCAGTTGCTGTCTGCATCCCTGGGAAGGCTGCTCGGTGGCTGCTGTCTGTATGGGAGCACAGGGGAAGAGTGATGAGCCCATTAGCTGGGAGCTGCTTAGGGAAACACAAACCTTTCCATCAGGACAGCAGACGTGCTCTGATCCCCTCTCAGTCTTGGTCTCAGCCTGTTCCTGCTCTCTCCATTAGCTGCCTCTTGTCTCTGACAAAGTACCACAGTCAGGGACCTTCTTCACATTTTTACTTTCTCCTTGAGCAGAGTTCTGTTTCCCTCATCCCCTCTGCTTTTCCTCAAAGGGTTACTCCCATTTAATAACACTGTTACAGATATAAAGGAAGCCACACAACTACAGTTAAATAGCACAGTAAGAAAATAGAATAAGGTTATTGAGTCCAGGAAGGATGTAGGCTTGCTTACCTGGGGTTACAAATGTTGTAGTTGCCATCCCTAAATCAAAGGTATTGTATTTCTTGAGAAAAATCTCTTTTTCTTAAAGAACCTGTTAACTTGTATATTCTCTTTTCAATCAATTGGTTTTTGGTTTTGATTGGAAAGTTTTCCAATCTCTGGCTTATTGGAATACTCTTCCTGCCTGACAGAAAGTTGTTCCTCTGCCCTGTAATATAGGTCCTGGGACAAAAATAGAGTGAATCCTTTCCATACATCCTGACATTTTCAAGAATGTGTAAAGTTTCTGCTGCAGGTTGGGGGGGAAGGGTGTTAGTTCCGCATTTCAGAAGTTTCTGTGAGCTGTGTGTGCATTATGTCAGGAAATACTTTCTGGCCTTATGAGATTTTGTGATAGATGTTTTTGCAGTTACAATGTTTGTCACAAAATGGACTCATCCCATCGTTCAGATGAGGCACTTTGTGGCTTGGCATCATTTAACAGCACAGTGATGGTTATTGTAAGAGCAGGCTAAATATTCTTCAGCCTATCTAGGATATTAAGTTCTCCCAAGCATCACACCTCCATTTCTGGAGGTGCTTTACAGACACAGTTTCCAGCTAGGAAAATGTCAAGCAAGAAGATGAATTGGAACCTGAATAGCAGGACTTGCATAAGATGACAAGGGCTCCTCAGATGGAAGAGGCAGATCTCAGGACAGATGCCTTCAATTAGAAGGAATTAAAGATTTATGTTGTAAATAACTTGGGAAAAAAACCAAAAAATGAAACACAGGAAAGAATAATCCGATTATGTCTGTTCTGACATCTGTGCAAGTGTGGAAGTGTCCAAAGGCAGGAACATTTGCATGGGAACAATCAAAGTACTCATGTGCTTTTCTTATGCTGGAGTCTAAAAACAGATGAAAAAGTTAATTGCATTTTTTTTCTCTTTCTTTGTTATGCCCATTAAGAACATTGCAGACAACTGAAGGAGCAGGCAAAGGGAAAAGTGAACTGCCATTTTTGGGTAGAGGGCTGGGAGATGAGGAAAGATGGATAGGAATTTCATGTACATCAGATTGGGGAAGGCCTTAATTACTAGGGAATTCTGTTCAGAAACCTGAGTTAACGTTAGCTGTTCTGTTATTCTACTCTACTGACTGTACTGAAATTAGGTATTGAAGAACAATTGAAATGCAGGAAAATGTTAACAGTAAGCTACATTTTGCAATCACTTTGTTCAAGCTGTGCTTTCCAAGGAAGTATAAAACAGATGAAGCATAGTTCCATTAAATTAACGTGTTGGTTGAGGCATTTCAGAGTCCTTCTTCTGTGTAATAACAGGATTTGTGAGGAAAATGAGATGCCCTAGTTCCAGAAGTTCGTTCATTTACCAGGTTTTGCACTTCAGCCAGCTCCAGTTAGAGTTATTTTCTTTCTTAGGCTCAAGTAAAATCTCCTCCAAGGTCTGGCTTTCACTGGACTTTGGAGTTCTTGGCACTACTGACATTTCACCCACTTCACTGTGTGAGGAAACAAGATTTAGCCTTCATCTCTGCCTACACTCTTCACTTGAAATGGAAGGCTCTTCCAAGCCACACAGGTATCTGGATTTGAGATAAAACATCTCAGCCACTGAATGGGTCCTTGTCTCACTGCATTTCATGCAGTGCTGGGAATGGTTCAGTTAGTTCTGAGTTTGCAAACGCATTGATTTTCTGCTCCTTTTCCCTCTGCCAAGAAATGGCTGCTGGTTATGACAGCACCTATCTTTATAAGAAAATTCCACACACAGAAAACAAGCTTCAGAAATAAATGGCTTTATTACAAACTCCCAGAGTTGTGTGGCTGCATTTGCTTTGATCACTAATTTGTACAGAGTGAAGTGTTAGAAGAGAGGAGAGGTGTATCCAACTCTCAGCTGACCAGTAAGTGCCATATCTAATTGATTCTTTTGTGCCAAGTGGAAATTGAGTTTTCTTGGCTTAGGAAAAGGTGTCTGTTTCTGGAGTTTGCTGCCATTAAAACTCTCCTTTTTATGCTCATCATTGCTATTGCACTGTAGCATTGTCATTTATTTTTGCTGCTGATTTCTAAGCACACTAAATTAATGAACTTAAGTGTATAACCTTAATGATGCTTGTTGGTATAATTAGTTCTTGCTACATTGAACATTTATCCTTATACCTCATGGTTTTTGTGACTAAACTACACTCAAACACTTCAGTGATGAAGGCTTATCCAGACTGTGGAATTATTCCATACACAATACAGGTCAGCCAGTGTTTGATTTGCTGCAGTTCATATGAAGGACAATTACCCTAAACTTGGTTTGTCTTGAACAAGGACAGAAATACAATTATTTTTGGCAGCAATAAAGTGCAAGGGGCACAAAAAATAAACTAACTTTCTCTTATTTTAAACAATATTGGCAACTCCAGGATGTTACCAGACGTGCCTTTTGCTAACTCTCAGCTTCCTGGTCTCCACTGCTGATTTCTGAGAGGCTCTCAGAGCAGAACTCACAGTGGAAAGCAAACTGTGGCTGTGTATAAACACAGCTTTAATTTGAGAAGAAGTGTGGGACAGTTTATGGTTTAATTGGTTTGTGGCTCCATCAGCCCAGAGAAGGTAGGAAGAGGGGGTACAAAGCTGCCTCCCTTCTGCAGCTTGCCTGAGCCCCTGCTCCCACCAGGAGAGGGTGGGCAGCTCCCAGGGCTGGGTAACACCTTGGCCCAGCCCTCCCACACGCTGGGTGGGAATAGCTGAGCCAGCACCTGCCTGTTGGGAGGGATAATTTAGTCCTGCTCCAGGCCAGCAGCAGCTCAGTAGCCTCTCCCTCCCACGGGGAATAGGTGCTGGTGATTCAGAGATGTCTCTGAGTCAGGTGGCCTCCCGGGGCTCCCGTGGGACGCTCGCTCCTGGTGTAGAGGGTGGGGATGCAGAAGAGTGGATCCTCACCAAAATATAGCTGGAAGGGGGCTGATGGCATCCAGTCTGGATGAAGGTGTAAGGAACTGCTTTGTTTTTTTTGGTTCATAGAATCATAGAATGTTTTGGGTTGGAAAGGAGCTTAAAGCCCATCTCGCTCCAACTCCTGCAGGGACACCTTTCTCTATCCAAGGTTGCTCCAAGCCCCATCCAACCTGCTCTTGAACACTTCCAGGGCAGGCACAGCTTCCCTGGGCAGCCTGAGCCAGGATCTCACCACCCTCACAATCAACAATTTCTTCCTAATATCTAACCTAAACCTACTGTCTGCCAGCTTGAAGCCATTCCCTCTTGTCCTGTCACTCCAGGCCTTTGTGATGTTCCTCTCCATCTTTCTTGCAGACCCTCTTCAGGTACTGGAAAGACACAATTAGGTGACCCCAAAGCCTTCTCTTTTCCAGGCTGAACATCTCAATTATCTCAGCCTTTCATTCCTTCTAGACAGTGGCCTAACCCTGGGGTGTTAAAGAATAACATCCCAAAGCTGAGATTTATAGCCACTCTTTTCCAACTGGTTGTTTTCTAAGGAATGTGCTGTAATGCTGAATGTGATCATAGTAAAGCCTGTGTGCCTGCAGAGATGTCCTGAGTCTCTTGTGCCTGCTTTTCAAAAGCCAGCACTTCCAAAGATAAAGGAGGAATCTGAAATAGTTGAGGTGGTAGAAATTTTCTCACAAGTTGCTTTCCAAAGAAAAATATTTCTTTGCAAATCTGCAAAATGCCCATCACTAGAAATGTCAGCCTAATGCAAATTAATGTAGAAAAGAATATTGGAAGTTTTCTCTGGTGTATCCCTGAAGGCACTCCTGAAGGACTGTAATGTTGCATTCACTGCCTGTCTGCTGGGAGGAAGGGAACATGCAAGATTTTTTTTCCCCAAGGCAGTAATTCAGCTATGCTTAGATGGAGATTTTCTGGGGTTTTTTGTTGGTTTATTTTTTCCTGAAATCTCTTACTGGGAAGGAGATGGAATTATGGGGTCTTTTTATAGAATGATTTTCTTAAGTAACTCCTTTTTCCTTATACTGACCAGAGAAAAAGTCTGGTCAACAGCTTGGTTCTGAAGGTTTTATGGGTTACTCTGCTACCACCAGGTTTCCAAAGTCTTTTTCCTAGCTGAAGCACAAGCAGAAGTGTCAGGGTTGCAGCAGCTGCTGTGGGTGAGGAACTTGTCCCTCTGTGTGTTTCTTTCTGGTTGGGGTTGTTTCTTGACTCAATCTTTTCTGAGATTTTTGCAAAAGACTGTGACATCCTTTTGTTTCTGATCACTTCTGCTCCAAGACAAGCAAGCATGCAGGAACAAGATTACATGTGTAAAATCCACCTAAAACCCCAAGAAATTCCCTCTTTCCCATTTACTGGGAGCAGTTATTTACTGTCTGTTCCTAGACAGTGGGTGCTGTCTCTCTCAAAGGAGCAGTGTTACTATGTCTTGTAAATATATTACATGTGAACACTTTATTAGCTAAAATGAAAGTGTGATCAAAACCCTTCCTTAGTCAGGAGTGAAAGCAAATGAAAGAACAGGAGAGATGCAGGATTTTGTTCTGTCTTAACAGCAAGTGACTCAGACTTGTATAAGGTAACTTATTCTGTATTTTCTTTCTTTTGCACTCATGTCATGACATACTCATGTCTTGTTCTTTCTGTAAGGCACCTGGGGTACTTGTGAAAAGGCTGTCATCAGTGCCAGGGAGAGACAAGAGCAGCATGAAAAGCCACAGTGGAACTTTTCCTGCTCTACCAGCATTGCTGCCTTGATTTTTTTTGGAGCCATAAAAGCTGTAGCTCTGCTATTACAGCCATTCAAACAAACCTGGCTATAAATACCTCTGCTGGCTGCAAGTGGAGTGTAGTTTTTCACTGGGAGTGTTTGCTCAATCAGTGTCTCCTGGCTGTCTCCAAGCACTGATTAGTCCAGGCTCTGCAGAGGAAGGGCTGCTCTCTATAAAAACACTTTCCCCCAGACCTGGAGGGTTTGTGCCTCTTCTCAACACTCCTGAAAACTTATGGTGAGAATTGTGGTCACCTCCTCTCCCAGTGCCTCAGAAAGAATGGTTTGCACATCTGGAATGGAGTCACTGCACTGCTGATTGTTGCTGGTGCAGCTGTGGGGTACCAGTGGTGGTCCCACATGTGGTTCTTGCAGGACTGCTGGATTCCCAGATGATTGTACCATGCAGCCCCTTTCCAGGATATGTGATGGATAATTCCAAATTCCCTCACCCAAGGAAATAATTTTTATCCTCTCCTGTTCCCTGTGAATGAATCCTGTCGTTCAAATCTTTAAATTTGGGTTGAACATCGGACTAAAACTTCATGGTAATGTAATTGTTTCATATGAGATCATTCCACTTCATAAAAGGTGTGTTCTGATGGTCTGGAAATAATGTTAGAGAACAGAAATACCTCAGAAACACTAATGCACTAGGGCTAGAATTGTGTTATCTAAAAAATACTTGGAGTGCCTTTCTACTCTGCACTGTGTCCAGAATCAAAATGAGGAAAGAAAAATTTTTAAGATAAATTGGTTTGTGAAAAATTTATGTGCACTTTACTAGTGCAGGCAGGATGTAATCTGCTTTGTATTGAATCTGCTTGGAAAAAAAAAAAAAAGCCACAATGATAATGAGATTTTTTAAAGGCACTTTTAAATTCATGCTGGCAAAAGACAAATAGTCATGACTTTTAATTTCTATAAACTTAACAGCTGGGGACAAAATAAAGCGTTATTAACTTAAGGGGTGTAAGGAAGTTGCTTTTGCTTCAAGGACGAAATAAGTTATTCTATTCTCAGTGTTATTCATCTCAGCTGTCTGTCTGATCTTTCTGCTGGTGCAGCCAGGCCACTGAGTGGGTTTATTTATGCTGCTTTTACTGTTAGCAGGGAGAAAAGGGGGGCTGTAGACATCTTTGGTGATGTCTGAATTCCTTGTCCTTGGTGAGGGCTGTGAAAACACTGATTATAGAGGAACTGTGCTTCAGGGACATCCTGCTCTGCTCCTAAAAGGGAGATTTCTTGGGTTCAAAATATAAACTGTATTAGCAAATAGTGAGGAGCTTCTTAACTATACTTTATTGCTTGGAAAGATATTTGTCTCTTCTACCATGACATCCATTAATGATTAAGATGTTTGTCCTTGTCAGACTGAGTTCTTACACCAATTTTAATTGCATTAAAGGCAAGTTACTGTTATCAGATAATAACTAACAGTTATTTTTATTAATTACTGTCTATTGTATTGCAACTAAGAATCAATCTGTTTGCTTTTGTCTTTCTTTTTTCCATTTTGTTTATAAATTTAGTGGTAATCCAAAGATTTCCACAGTTTCTCTGTACTCTTATGTGCCTGCTCTTTCCTTTGCCTTTTGAATTCAACTGCACTTGTAGTGGTGATTTTTTTTTTTT
>VXBR01004380.1:967738-1006556 GCA_013400215.1 Cisticola juncidis
TTTTTTTTTTTTTTGCTGTGAACATCTTTGGTTGCCACTTGCAGACTCCTCCTGTATTTTCCTGGACTTCACCCTGGAAGAAGCTGTAGAATATATTGTGTTAATATAAACCACAAGTTCATGTTTACATACTCAGGAGTTTCCCCTGAGTCCCCAGTCTTTACTAACTGATTTGTCATGGAGGTGAGGGCCACAACCTCTGTGTTTAGGAAATCAATAGCAGTTGCCATTTCCATTAAGGAGTCTTGGCTGAAGTTGTTCTGTCTTACATATTACATTGCTGTCAGGATATGCCTTCCCTTGCTCATGGCCTGAAGCTAAAGTGAGCACAGACCGAAAATGGTAGAGGTTTTTTTTTCCTCCAATAAACTTATCATGTCTGTGGGATTGGGAAGGACTGATCTGAAGATGGCTTGAGCAGAGAGGGAATACAGGAAAACTGGTGTGAGTAAATGTAAAAGAGGGTGCTTACACATGCTCAGCCAAATCAGAACAGTAAAAGATAAATATAGATTAGATATAGATATATATATTAGATATAGATATTTTAGATATAGATATAGCTGTATTAGATATAGATATAGATATATTATATAAATATAGCTAGAGTGAGATAGAGATTATAGATATAGATAGATTAGATATAGATTTGATATAGATATATTTGATATCTAGTTTGACCTAGTGTAGAAAAACAACCAGAAGTGACAAAAATTCAGAAAGATTAATCCCTCTGCAGGAAAGATGTCTTTGTGCACCATAAGGGTAGCAAACTAGTACCTCTCAATAGTTCTTGACTACTGATGGCATTCCCAGGCACCTGAAAGAAGGACCAATCTTTGAAATAATTGTAGAGTAGAGTAGCAGCAAGGAGCCATGTTCAGGAGAAAATGTATTATTGCCATTGCCAAATTATGGCTTCTGCAAGGGCTTGCTCAGGCTGAAGCCCTTGATCTTAAAGTGTTGCTGTTCTTTTTCAATACTTTTGGCCATCAAGACAAGTTTTGTTACCTTTGAAGTGCAGGAATTCACATGTGCACCAGTGTGATGGTGTCATTACAAAATGAACTTTTGTCCTTGTAAATTCTGGTGAGGAATTGGACTGTATCCAACCACAAATACTTCTGAAGTCAGCGTGGAAAACTGCAAAACATATCTTTCATGGTTTTAGATTGGCACTCACCATTTCCTCTAGGCAAGAATGTCATTTAAAAGAGATTAAAGTGCACATGACAAGGATAGACTCTCCTCCTCCTCCCAGGCTGCTACTCAGAGTTTATCTGCTTAATACCAGTGTTAGTACCCTCTTCTCTCACTGGTACCTTAACCTGGTTAAGGGACAAGAGAGATGCTCATGGTGGGTGCAGCATCAGCACCAAGGCTGCAGAAGTCTTGGCCATGGATTCCTGTCTACAGCATCCAACACCCACCTAACAGAAGAAAAAGCTTTGTCTCCTAAGGCAGTGCTAAGTTCACAGCACCACAATGATGTGGAAGTGGGCTTGAATGAAATTCATCAGCCCAGCTCGTTTTTCATCATCTTTCTGCCTGGAAGAGCCACTGTGCCATTGCTTGGTCTCAGGCACTCTCTGGTGTAATCCAAATATTCTGCCTTTAAGCACTGGCCACCAGCAGAATGCTGCCAGTGCTGAATGCTTCACTCACAGATAGGAAAATCTGAGGGAAGATCCATTTCTATCAAAATTATTAAAGGGACATCAGATAGCACTGTTTCAGTTCAGGCTTATTAAATACTTGCCGTTTTATCCTTCATTTTCAGGGATTTATAATTTCGCTATAAAAATTCATTCAACCTTGAAACTTGGCATCCATCGTTTCACTCCATAAGATATTTTTAAAGATACAAGAGCAGAAATATTCCTATTCTGGCAACGGCTTAAACGGATATTAACTTTCAATCCTGCTGCACAGCACACTGGAAAGTTGAAAAAAACTGCTGAAAATTACTGCTAAAAAAAAAAAAAAGCCTTTGCAGCATTATAGCTTGAATTGTCTGCTGAAATCTTGGTCTTGATCTGGTACATTTTGAGGGTTATTGTCCAATTTCAGAGGGAGCAGCAGTCCTGCATCACATGAATGCCTGGCAGCTTTGGCAATGGGCACAGTGGCACTGAGGTTGTGTGCTCTGGAGAATTTCTGGGAAAAAACCCATTTCTGTTTAGACTTGGAGCCAATTCCTTAAGGTCGTTGCAGGTTCTCTATCAACTGAGCTCCTGCTGGACAGGCTAAGAAAGGCATGTCTCAGGTACAGGGGGAGAGTTGGACTCATGTGTCCTCCAGCCCATTTTTCACACATTTTTCATGACAAAATTTGCCCTGTGCTTTGTCATTAGTGCTGGTTATGCCTCTCCCCTTTCACCAGGCGGGTGCTTCACAGGTTCATTAAGTGAGCCCTTATTTCTTGGAGCAGAGAAAAAATCCTTGGTCTCAGTGGAGGTCTCCATTTTCCTGCCCTTTTTTCCTAACATATCTGAGCCTGGTGTCTTCTTGATTTCATTGGCATTTAAACTGCTTGACATCTTTAGCCCTCAAGGATGCTCTGAGCTGTAAAGGCTCCTTGCTGAAACTGCTGTTCTGGAGTTAGGGGGGATGCACGATTGGTTGGCTGCTTCATGCACTAAAGAAATCAAGCAGCGTGTAGCTTCTCCCATTAAAAATTAACATTCTGCAGTAGGCAGTAAAGACCTTCAGTGTTTTGTTGTTAAGGAGCAAATAATGGAAAAACACCACCTTTTTGTTAGAGTAGGAGGGATGCTTCAAATTAAGAGCTGTCTCCTCTTATGTAGCTGTCTCCTCCTTGAAACTGGTGAGTGGAGAAGAATTTGTGGGAATGTGTGGCTGTGGATGAGGTTTGCTTGGATGTTGTTCCACAGCTCATATCCACAGTTTTTACCTTCAGAGACAGTGTATGCAATGTGTTAAGAGATGGATAAGTACCTGTTAGAGCTGCTAGGATTTGGATATCCTTTCATACACTTTGTGTTCATGTAAATCTTCACACGGCTGCAGATGGCTAATTCAAAATGGGGCCTGTGGGAAATTTGGCACAGAGTATATTTGTTAATGCAAATAACAATAATTCATGTGGGAAAGAGTGAGAGGATCATTTAAATGGAGCATTGATTCCAAAACTTCCCAGACAGCTGTGAATATCCTGGTCTAAGGGGCCAAGCTTGTGCTGGGGGATTTGGTGTTTGTTTGGGGTTACATGAAGGTGATCTGTGGTCTCAGGGTTGCTGTTCCCTGAGATTCTCCTTGGGTTGCTGTTCCCCGAGGTAATAAGGTTTTCAGGCTTCTCTAGCCCTAAAGGTCTCATGCTGGAGCCAGAGCAGACAAACAGAATCTTCCAGTCCACGTTTCCAAGGTTGTTTATTCTTCATTATCTCTCATTTCTTTCTTAGCTCTGCAGGGCGTCCCCAACAGAGCAGGACATGCAGCAGGACTGGGCAGATCAGAGGGTCCCAGACTTCATGTATGCTCCCCTTGACCCAACCACCACCCAAATCGTACTTTTTATTTACAAAATTTTGCCAGTACCTACTACCTATATTAACATGTCATTTCTACTCTAAACCAATCCTTAAAATCCAGCTCAGCAAAAGATGGGGGACGAGAGCAAGAACAAGGAGCACAGGGGCCACTCCCCAATTCCTCCAGCTTGTCCCTTCAGCCCCATGTACTAAAAATCCCAGATTCTACATTTACATTCTATGATAAACTAAATACTGCTTATTTTGAATTCTCTCAGCTTGAGATTCTTCATACACTGTGAGTATTCACTCCCATGGCCAGGGAGCAGAGGCAGTGTCCTCCTGGGCTCTGTGTGAGGCTCTGACCCCCTTGGACAGATCCCAGACCCCCTGTCCGGTCTCCAAACCCTTCAGAGTGGCCAGAGGGATGTCCTGGACTCCGACATGTGGGGTGTCCCTGTTCACATCTGTTTTGCACACTCAGGGGGACTAGCAGGGGGATTACCCTGCTGTGTGGGGCTCTGCAGCCCTGCTGTGGCTGTCCCCAGCTGTTCCCCACCCTGCAGAGCAGCAGGGACTTGGATCCTGGAGAGCAGAGTGGGATGTGCCCATGGCAGCGGGCTGGGGGAAAACAGGCACGTTCTCCCTGTCTGCTCAAACAGCAGAATGGCTTTGGCAAGGACCACAGCCAGAGAGAGGAGAGGGGATATTCTGTCCAGCCAACTGGCACTGCTCACATCCACCTCCCCTCTGCCTCCCTGATCCCTCTGTCCGTGGCACCATCGAAATGTTAAACAGCCAGGCTGTTTGTGTGCCTGTGACTGTGCAGCACTCCTTTGTTCCACTCCCTGCAGTTATCAGATGAGGAAGAAAAGTAGTTATTAAGTGATCGAAGATTTAGGAGAGCTCTGAAGGGCTGTCATGCAAATAAGAGGAAAAAATATGATGTTGTAAGAATGAAGCATTTGTCTTGAGAAGGTCTCTAGAGCAATAGAAAATGAAGTCTCTCTGTTGAACGGCGTTGCAGCAGAGGGGTCCTCCAGCTCATCTGGCATGTGACAGTACCTAAAAGCTGGTGCTCACAATCCCTGCTTAATTGGGAGTAATTGCAGTAACCAAGAGGTGTAATAAACCCAGTTAGAATAAATGTTATTAATGAGGAACGTGTATTAACATTGATATAATCATTGCTGGGTATTGCTGTGCAGTTGCTAGTTTTCATTTTAATTTCACATAGAAATGACCTATTGCCAGCCACCCAGTTGTCCAGTTCAGTGCAAAGACAGATGTAAAACCTGAATTCAGGCTCCCCTGCTTGCTTTACCCATATTTCACTGTGCTTCTCTGTCAATTCTCTCCATAGCCTCCAACACATCCCTCATGGAAAGAAAAGAGCAATGTCACTTTGAGCAGATCCACAGGGTTTAGACCAACTTTCCATTTCCTCAGTTAATTACCAACGTAATCTCTAGATAATCTCTTCTCAAGTCTGTGAAGATTGGCTGCCTTTGAATTCAGAGGACACTTGGTCTTTTTGGATCGTAGCCATAGATTAAACTTCTTCAAAGTGGAGATAGCTGTACTTTCCTGCTGTTGATTGAAACATGCCACTGAACACTTCTGAAGCTGGATAACCCCTCCAGAAACACAAACAATTGCTGGCACCCTGTGTCCTCCCAGCTCAGAGGTGCCAAATCCCATTATAACTCATTTCTGTGCATACAGTCAATCACAGCCTTGTTGTTCAGTGTGTCAGAGATTTTTCTAGGGTTACTGGGAATATTTTATCAATAAGAAATCACACAATATGAAAGAGTTGCTTGCACCAAATTGGCAAAATCATGTCTGTAATTGTGGTGATATGTGTTGTTATTGCATCAACCTAAACAGATGAATTTTCTGCCTATGTTTTCTAAACTATCTTCGTCTTGGCTGAGTTCTTACATCTCCCATGAAAGATCTCCCACCTGCAGGGAGTGTGCTCCTGTGGCTTGCACTCCTCTGCTATCTTCAGTCCCAGGAACACTGGCTCTGCAGTGCACCTACAGAAACCTCATCAGGGCTCTCTGATCTCAGCCCTGGCAACTTTGCAGAGAATCAGAAAACTTTCAGAGGAAAATTAAACAAGCAGTAAAACTTACTGAAATGAACAAATTTCCCTTATCCTGAATGCTTTCCTTCTGTATCCCCCACATCACCTCTCCAGTTTTGTGCAGGTGTAGTTAATGTGAGGAGACTTTTGCCTCCTCTGTGTGTGGCAGGGAGAGCAGGATCCTCTTCTCTTCTCACTAAAAAATGCTGAGAACTGAGAGCATGAATCCATTTTGTGTTCACTATCAAATGCTTAATGTGTTTTCCTGTAGGGCATAAATTTAAATTAATTTTTTCTTTTTAATTGGTCTTACACCTGTAAACTATTTCACACTTTTAAAAAATGCAGATACCTGCATCTTGTTAGTGGGGTTTGTCTTTTTCTGGTTTTAGGATCGTGTCTCTAGCAGCAGGTCTGTCATTTAGTTTGCTGATCTTTGTTTACAAACTAAACTCTGCCTGCATCTGAATGGAGCACAGTAAATGTCTGGTTTCAGCACCAGATATGACCCATCGTTCAGATATCCATACAGTAATTTCCCATGAGCTCAGAGGAAATCATTCCATCTCCCAGTGGACATCCAGCACCATTTTCTATTGTATTTGAATTTTCTTTGCTTGTGATATTGCATTTCTCCCCCTCCCCAGGCACATATAGTCATTCCAGTTTCTGGTAATAAGTTTTTTGATCAGGTTTTCTTTGTGCTCTTCAGCTTTTGAAAACTCACCATTGGGGTAAATTTTCCTTTCATCTTCATGTAGCCTTCTCCTCCCCTTTTCCTCTGAAAACAACTGAAATTGGTAAGGAAGAAAGTTGCAGGGCAAACACAATTTGCTTGTTTAGTTTGAAATTGTAAATCTCCTTTTATAAAAATTCTCCCTACAGTGAAGGAAAAAAATCAAACAAATAAAACCTCAACAGTTATTTTTATCTTCTGACATTAAAATCTGAAATTTCTTCTTCTGAAGGATAAGACAACTCTCTCATTCACCAGCTGTATGTTTTTTTACAAATGTCAGGCTTAGTATTGAATGAATGAATGCATGCAAATATAACTGCAGACCTAAATATGTGCCATAAAGGCATCTGAAATGATGGAATTAGGGCTGACACCCTTTGGGTGGAGGGAATGGTGCAAGAGTCATTTCTGCCCTACCTAGGCCTGATATTTTGAGCATTATCTGCAAAATGCAGCAGCTGAAGAGTTTGTTAATCAAATCCTGCTCTCTGCCAAGGTACTAGAGATGTACTCATGGCTCAAATGTTTGTAACTCTGTGAGATGTGGAGAAGTGGGCAAAAAATAGATTTCAGTGAATGACAGTGATTTTGGTTTAAGTGTGACTTGACTTTCTGCTATGGAATGAATAGAAAATGGCCTTAAGTACAACTTGTGAAAGCACTGACCGAACAGGCAGCAGTGTGTTATTGTTTGTTTCCAACCCATTGTGACAAGAACCAGGGGTGCTGGGGCAGTTATGGAGGGGATGCAGTGGTTGAACTGGGCAGGAATCTATTTCCATTGTCCTCTGGCTTTTAATTCATCCCAATGCTCCTGTCATGGAGTTCAGCAGATGAATGGAGGACAGAGAATCTTTGGAATGGTTTGTGTTGGAAGGGATCTTAAAGAACTTAAAGATCCATTCCATTTCCTCTGCCATGAGCAGAAACTGCTCAAAGCCCTCCAGCCTGACCTCAGACACTCCCAGGGAGGGGGAATCCTCCACAACACTCACCCTTCTGCCTCTGGGTTTGTCTCAGGGTAGGCAGGGTGTGATTCCAGGGGTCTCTCTCTCACAGCCACTGGCGTTCCTCACCCTCCTCACCTCCTCCTGCAGCTCTGGCACTAAGGGGAGGATTTCCTCCACAGAACTGTGCCCACTGCTGCTGGATGGAGCTGGAGCAAGAGCAGGGCCCAGCCTGCAGCTGGCACTGGGTGGGCAGCACAAACCCCCTGAGCTCTGCAGGGCAGCTCTGCCAGCTGTGGTGGGCACGGTGCTCACAGTGTCCCTGGCTTTGCACCAGCTGGGCACCAAAGCTCCCAGTGGAGCTGGCAGAGCCCTTCTGTGCCATCTGCCCTGGCCACAGCATTCCTGGGCTCCAGGTGCTTCCCAAGGGCTTCTTTTGAAGGTGTGGGAGGGTTTGGCTGCTGCTGATCCTGGTCCAACCCAGCATCTGTCCCACGAGCTGCAGGTGCCCTCTGCCTCTCCAGGCTCTCCCAGAGATTCCCCAGTTTGGGAAAGCCCCCTGCACATCCCACCAGAGCCCTCTGCTGGGATTGTGCCAGCACCAGGGCTGCTCTCCTCAGCAGCAGCATGCCAGTAAAACATGGACAGAAAAGCCATAAACATTGACCCTTGGGCTGTGTCCCCTCTCCCCTGCCACTGCCAGGGAGGGATCTGCAGGCTGGGAGAATCCTTGGGAAACTGTTTCAGTGACACAGCTCTGTATTTGCTCTTTTCCTGCCATGTCCTTTATTTTGCCAGGGCTATGAAGAGCATCCAAAACTCCTGTGATCTGGACCTATTGTATTTAGAACTGTTCTTTCTGTGTCTGGAAAGAGTAAAGGCTGCAGCACGGGAAAGGCTTTAGGCTCAGCTCAGCAGATGAGCTCTGCTGGCACTGGCACTGGCAAATGCCACCAGATAAAACCCTGATCCAGAGTCAGGTGTGAAGCCAGAGGTTTCAGGCAGGAATGTCAGCTGCCTTTTGTTTTCTGAAATGAGGATTGTGAGCAGTCTCAAAGCTTTCAGTCTCACAAGAGTGACACGAGTGGATTTAGTGAGATGTTGGAAAGCAGTGAACATGTACTAAGATCTAAAAAAAAATTCATATTTTCTTGTGCTGAGCTTTCTGTCTATAAAACCTCCCTGTTCTTATCTGCTTTCTTACACACATCACAGTTTAAAACAGAAAATCTCATCATCTGTGTGCATGCACACCAAATACTTTTAAAAAAATGATTACCTGCACTTGGGGTAAATAATTTCTTAATGGAAAAAAACCTCTTGAAATTCCAGACCAAATGGGATCAAATCCTTCAAAATTATAAGGTGGGCCAGATCCCAGCTAATGTGAACTGGTGTAGTCTTAATGAAACCAAAAGTGCAATTCAGACCACAACCAACTAAACACTTCAGCTTGTTTAATAGGAAAGTTTCAGAAATAAACTGATTATTCTTTTTACTGTAAAATATATATTGTGGCAGGATATCTTCAGGCAGTAAAAATAAGCAACTCCCAAAATTGTTAAAAATATAGAAAAAACTTGGGCACTGCTAAAAGGTGTTATTTTTTTTTACTGAATAGGGTTTATTACTTGCATAATTGGCACAAAATAGAAAGCAGTTCACAAAAATGGCATTGTTTGTACTTCTGTAATTAAGATTGTATCAGTATTTCAAGGGCATAATAGCCAGCTAGAAAAATGCATGCAATTACAGCATTAATTCCTCAGGAAGTAAATCTTCAGCCAGTTTTTGTGGGGAAAACACTGCTTTGGTTAGTGACCAGGTAGAGGAGTCCAAAGAAAATCCTTCTGTGCTTCCAGCATGGCATCAGGTGTTCTGCAGGCCTCACATCATTAAAGCCTGATGGGAAAGGGACCCCTTAACAGAATTAACAAGCAGAAATGCAAATATTAGACCGGCTTCGTATGTTCCACTTTTGCAATTTATTAATTGCTGTAAATATGCAAAGGTATGCAATTAAAAGAGCAAATGAGTACTTCTAATTAGGATGGAATGGTAGCACATTTCATCCAAGTAGGACACAGTGTGCTGCTTAGCTGTGTATATGTTTTTTGCCAATTAGTCAACACGGAATTCTCCTCTGAACAATTGAGCCTCCTGTAACTGGCAAATGAGCACTGGAGCACCAAAGTCCAAAAACAACATTTACATCACTCTGTAACACAACAGGGTACTTCTGGTCCTCTTTACTTCTTCTTCTTCTGGGGAAAGGGATATAAGGGATGTCCCTGTGACACTGAGGGTTGGATCCTGGCTTTCCTGGCAGTCCCAGCAGTGTGCTGCAGCCAGGATATCCTCAGTGGCTAAACACCACACACACACATTGTGGGAAATATGAAAGCTAATAAAGCTTTCAGAAAGCTGTGAAAACAGGCCCCAGAAGCAGAAAGAGCAGAAGAAATTAGAATTAGCTGCAACTGCGAAGCTTGAAAGTAGGAAAAGTTACAATAGGACAGCAAGCAAGGACGTGAAACAATAGTTTGAGTTTTAGGCTTGGTGAGCATAGACCTTACGATTGCAGAAAAATATGCCCAGCAAGACAGTAGAAAGTTTTAAACTCAGTAATGGAGCATTGTATGTTGTTAATACAAAGCATACAAGCAAACATTGTTTAAAGCAGGTGTGCTTTCAGTGATGGGCTAGAACAATTGTCTGTAAGCTTTAGCAATATGCTATTGGCTGGAAAGTTTTTTAAATGCCCTATAACTAAGAAATCTTTGCCTGCTGCTGGTGGATGTGAGCTGTTGCCCTCTCTCAGTTGTGTCAAACACTCTTATGAGGCTGATGTTGCAATAAGGGCTCAAGAAATGTCTCTGAGTGGCCCCATTCATCCCATTTGTGCAAAAACCTCCAACACATCACCAGCACTTCCTAGGAAGGATTGAGAAATAGCCCTGAGCTGGAATTACAGTGGAAATAGAACTCCAGGCTAAATTAATTTTGAGCTGGTCTCCTCCACAGAGCTGTGTTTTTGTGGATGGACATGTGGGAGAGGGGTAATTCCACAGGATGCCACGTGTGGGATGTGCCAGGGCTGTGTGGCCACTTGGACCATGGACAGTGACCTGCTGGCAGCTGGGAGAGCTGAGCTCTGTGCTGGGGTACAGCCTCACACAGATACCACATCCATCTCTCATGTCATGGGTGAGCAAATGGATTTTCTGTGCAGCCAGGAGTATCCCAGTGAGATTCCCCATTTTGGATGAAGGAGCATTTGGAGCAGTGGAATTCCTCATAAATGCTGTACAGTGCTCTGACCCATGGGAAGATTTGTGTTTGCTGATTCAGCAAATTTGATAATTTTAAGACTAAATCTCTTCATCTTTATTCTCTCAGGTGAGAGGAATAGGATAGGAAGGGGAAGAAATTCTGTTCTTGGCTATTGTCTATATTTCTTGTATGGCAAAGGATGCTACCAGTACAAACTGGAGCTACCAATATATCAGTCCTACATCATTTCCTACAGATGTGGGGTTTGCAGGAAGAAGAGTTTAGTGTTTGTCATGAGGAGCTAAAAATCTGAAACAGCTTTGGAAAGCCCTTGAAGAGGCCATGAAGCACAAGAAGGATGAGGGCAGGAGTGGTGGAGTGCACAGCAAAGACCTCCAGCCCAAGGGCTCACAGGAGCTGCTTGGAACAAAAAGGTGCCCCTGGTTCTGTAGTGCTCTGATGGGTCTGGGGCTGGTCTTGCCTTACTTTTGGATAAGGTTTCCTTGAATTTAAAATCTGTGTTGTGGAAACACTGAGTTTAGGGACTTCATTTGGCAGAAGGAAAAGCCATTTTTCCCCTGTATAACAATTCAAATAAACTTAGGCTGTACTTAGAACTGACTGACAGTTTCTGTGACAGATGGAATATAAGATTCTGGAGTTGCAGAATAAAATAGTATAATTCAGAGTGTAGCAGGCAGCCTCCTGCCCTGAACCATGACCCCTCAACAGATATTCTTCCCATAACCTCCTGAAATATTCCCAGAGCCTCTTTCATGGTGAAATGTATCTTGCTTAGTGCTTCTCCTATGCTCAGAAGGTACAGGCCTGTAGCTATAAATAATTACTGACTACTCACACTGCCTTGCACAAAGTTCAGGTCTGAACTTTCATTCAGATACCTCTGTGCCTGTTCCTGCCTGCTGTACCTGGGAAAAGTTGTATTTTTTTACATCCAGCCCATTTGCTCCGAGTTAAAGTCATTCTGTCATCTGGCTGAGATGCTCAGACTGGGGATTAAGTTCCAGGCTCTTTTTTTTTTTTTTTTTTTGTAAGTCGGGCTTTTCTTCCCATCTTGCTTATTTTCCTGAGGATAGTTACTAAAACCTTGATTTTTTCCTAAAAGAAAGGAAGCAGTCACCTACCTCCAGGTCATCAGGGTGGGAGTGTTTAACACCCTTGTGCTCCAGGGTAAAGCACAAAGAGCTGAGGTCTGCCTTACAACTGCCTTTCCCAGCTTTCCTCAGGGATTAGGGTGTCCCTTGCACCCAGGTGAGGCAGGGGTGGGGAACATCTACAGGGCTCTTTGTAGGGAAATCCTCCAAGTCCTGGCAGCTGTCCCAAAGTGGGACATTCTCTGTCACAGCACCTTTGCTGGAAGCCAAGTCTGTGGTGACCCAGAGAGGGATCCTCTCTGCTGGGCTCACTGGAGGAAGGATCTCTCCAGGCTGGGCTCCATCAGGGCCACTCATTGATGGCAAAAAATCCCCCAACTTTTACACATGTAACACAAGCCCATGGGGCTGCACCTCTGTTTCTTTTACAAAGAATAATTCCATTTACTAATAACAACAAATGCCTGAATGTGAGGTGTAGAGCTGTGTGCTCACAGATTGTGCCTCAGTGGAATGAGGCACCTTCCCCAGCTTCCAAAAACCCTCAAGGAGTTTTGCATCAGGCTCTTTGATGCTGTTTTTCTGCCAAAAGTGTTTTACATCACTCAAGCTCACCAGATGCTGAGCTTCATATTTTGAGTGAGGGAACTTTCCTGATGTATGGGAGGTGTTTAGTCCTTTCGTTTGACCTTAGCTTTGCCTTGCTCATATTTGTCACTGGAGAGAAAGGTGATTAGGAAGATCTATGGCCCCCTGTACTGATTGCAGGCAGCAGGTCTGCAGCACTGTCAGAGTGGGCAGTTGCTGACAGAACTGTTTCAAGTTCAGCACATTTTGGATCTCAGGCTCACGTCTCCATCAGCTCTATTTGAATATCTCCTAGCACAATTTCAATATTTACTTCCTGTGGAATAGAGAACATCTGGGATTTATGTGGCTGCTCACGGGAGTAAAGAAAAAAAAAAGAGAGAAGAGTTTCTGGGGCTTTGCCTATAAAAGCTCCAACTTCCTGAGCAAAGCAAATGGTGTTTGGCAGAGCTGTAGTAGAAAATTTGAGAGAGAAGGGTATAAAGACTCCTGTTAATACCAAAAGAGCTTGCATTCTGCAGAATTTGGCATAGCAACAACCTGCATTCCCAGAACTCTCCCTATGTATTTGAAAATAATGAAGTGAGAACAAACTGGGTTTGTGGAGTGCATTATGTGTGCCAACAGGCTTGTTTGTGTGTGCCTGAGATAAATGTGTGTGTGCCTGTGTGTATGGGGGGTAATTGTTATCTCTGAGCTCTGTGAGATCCCTTCCCTCCCCAAATCCACATCACCACTGGATGCTGTGAATAGCAAAATCCTGGGTACTGCCATTTCTGCCTCTAGACTCAGTTTCCATGTAAAGAGGTTAATGCTAGCTAAGACTGAAATGGTCTTCTCTCCCTGCTACTTTTGAGGCATTTGGGAATATTTTTATATCCTTTTTTGCTTTTAATTGCCGTTGTCCCTGCTTCATCCTCTCCCTTGTTGCCACTTAGTCCTTGCTGAACCGAGGAAATGGCTTTTACATGGTGTTCTGTAACTGTTGAGATCTTTGATTATAAAAGGTGCCTGCTGTTTCTGCTGCCTTCTGCAACTGTAATTTGCTCAGGGAAGGAATGGTGAGGGCTGCACTGAGGGGGTGGTCAGAGCCTTAGGAAAGCCACCAGCATGAAAATGCTGCTCCCCTTTGCCCTGGGGGAGGCTCTATCTCTTCTGGCCTCTCAAAAGGGACTATTTTTGTCAACAAAATAGGGCTTCCCTACAGTGCCAGGGCTTTGTTATCCCAGAGGAAGTCAGCTGAATTTCAGGACAGTGCAGTATCTTCCATATCTTTGATGCTGTGATAATTTATGCTCCATTGACAGCCTGCATCTGAGCTGACACCTCACACTCGGTGCAGTAAGAGCCTGATGTGCTGCAGTAATTCCACAGCACTTCCACTCCTCTCTGCCATTCTTCTTCCCATGAATCCCCAGTCCTTACCCAGCTCAGGAGAAGTTATTAGCATTGGGCTGTGCCTGAGCCAGATAATCTGTGTGAGGTGAAGCTGCTCAATGCAAGACTTGCAGAAAGTCACAGCACTCTGCTGCTAGCTCAGATCTGCTGCTGCTGTGAATTTACAAATTCTCCTGCCTATCCCAGCTCCTGGGTGCCTGCTTCTGGGTACCCCATGTCAAACATCTTTTCTGCTTATTTTCCTTTTTGATCCTACAAGTTTTTCAAAGTAAATGTTTTCTATAACTACATAGTAATATTTATATCCAGAATTCCTGTGTCTCTTCCTGACACGTGTCAAGGCCAGGGCACTGCAGGTAGGCAGTCAGTCAAACTCACCCTTTAAATGTTGACAGTATGGTGCCTGCTCTGCAGATTTATTGCCAGACCATAAAGCAAGCCCTGGACTTCATGAAATATTTGGATTTACTTTGCATGTCTGGGAAGCCAGTCATGTATGAAAGTGCTGGGTGTGCTGCACGTGCACAGAGCATCTGTGGTGTAAATCCACATTAGCAGTGATGCCTCCCAGGGGCATCTGTGTGTATGCAAGAAATGCACAGGCTGATGGCTGCAGAGCTTGGTTTTCCAGGAAATCCTGCTTGGAGCATATTTCCTGTGGTTCCATAGCACTGGGGATCCCCCACACTGGCACATCACTTCAGAGAGACCTTTCCTGAAGGAAAAGCAGCCCCATTTGAAAGTGGACTGGTCACCAGGAGGTGATAAAGTGTTCATTGTTGGGGGGAAGGAAAAAGCTCTGACATTTCTGTAATTGCTTTGCTGCTGTGTCTCATATGGCAGCAGAGCTGTTCTGCATGTGTGGGTACCCATAATAGAGAGCTGTGGTGTCATCAAATCTCAAAGGAACATCAAAAGTCTGAACTGTTTCTGAGCACTGGTATCAATCAGTTAAGTGTTGTCTCTTCCACACAGTCATCTGCTTTGCTTTCCTAATAACTCTGATATATCCTTTTTTCTTTTTTTTTTTTTGGTAAGACGTACCTCCCCACACGAATCACACTTTGTGCAGGCTTCCATTCTTGGATTTTAACACCAATTTCACCTTAGGGTAGTTACAGGTTGTCACTGTGCCTACTCAAGGTATATTATTTCCATATCATTTTTGTGTGAATGTGGTGGTATTTATTCATACACAAATAAAGCCAATAAAGCACATAGCCAGTGCATATTTTATTACTAATGTAGCATTTACAACACTTTATTGTTAACATAAAAAAATGGTACACATATAAAAAGCAAATGTTACAGCATAAATCACCCTGAATGTTAAGCCAGCATGACCATCACATATAATGTTTCCATTTATCAATCAATGTGTCAACATGTCTTGATGCTTCAGATGTAAATTATCACCTAAGGTGTCTTTAACTCCTCAAAAATGTCATCTGCTGAGCTGAGCTCATTCAAGTTCCCCTCTGAGCTTTTTCCCTGAGATGCTCACTGTCCATCAAATAAATGAAGGAGGCCAGAGGTTAATGACTCTTAATTAGGCTCCATTAAGGGGCAGTGGAGCACCTCAGGGGCCTGGTTGTGTCATGTACTGAGGAGCAATGTCCTGGAGTGGGGCTGTGATGGAGCAGAAGCCAGATTTCCTCATGCACTGTCACACTTCATGACAAGTTATGGTTCCCTGCATTGTCCCCACCGAGGTGTAAAACTCAGTGCAAACCAAAACAGCCACATTTCACTTTTGAGACGTATTTAAAACACATTTGTAAGCATGAAGACTCCTGAATGACTGAATTATGCTGTAAGGTAAGCCCAGTACTTTATAACTTCTATCATTACTGAAATCTGGTGTCTTTATTGCCTGTGATCCAGAAGAGAAATTGTATTCCCTCACTGCAAGTAGGGTAAGGCAAACCAAAAAAAAAAAAAAAATCCTTCACTCACGAATTTTATGGTGTTAATTTGCCACATATTAATTTTCACGTATCATTTGAGAGCAAACAAAGAATTAAAGTCGTTCATTCGGTAATAAAACTGTTTTATTCAGAGCTGTAATTAGGCTATATTATTTTCAGTTTCCCTTTGGAGGATTGGAGGCCATGAACAGAAAATGATTGTGCTGCTGTTTCGTGTGTCAAAAAGTCTGGTTCTGCACTGGCTTTTAGCAAAAATGCCTGTGAGATCTGGAGAAGTTAGGAGGGCATTGCATGGGCAAAATATACTGGATCCAAAATGGATTTTTAGTATATTATAACTACTGGTGTTTATGTTCATGTTTCTCAAAGTTTCTGCATCATTCTGCATCAGCTGCATTTTGCCATTTTTAGGAGCTGTCATTTATATAATCACCTTGTCCTCTCATTTAGAGCAGGAGCCAGGTGCAATGTCTGTTAGCTAGAAATCATATTCTGTGAGTAAAAGGTGTAGAAAAAAAGCCTTCAAGAAGCTCTTCACAGAGCTGTGTAACTAATTGATTGGTCTGTTTGGGGTTTTGTTGGGTTTTTGGTTTTTGGGTTGGTTTTTTTTTTTTTTGTTTCAGTCATGCTAGAAGGAGGTAATTTTTATTAGCAAAAAAAAGTTAAGTGTCAGTTTAGGTCACTAATTTAAACAAAAATGAGGGTTCATCTTTCTAAGGATTTTAAGCTTCTTTCTATATTTTATTTAAATTAAATTATAAAATTTAGTCAATATAAAAAGCCATAATATTAACCTTGAAAATAAAATATAGAAAGAAGCTTAATATTCTAATATTAAGAAAATCAAAAACAAAAATCAAAATGTTTCACTTTGAAACATTGAAAATATTGAATGAGCACTTTTTTGGCCCAAAATTCTTCATGGATGTCACCCCAGAAAAGCAATGTTGTATGTGCAAACTACTCACTTTTTAATTCTTCATTTCTCAGGTCATTAATTTTTCATGATTTTTTTTTCTTTCCTTTTCAAAGATTTTGTAACTTTTTTAGGAGAAAACCCAACTGTAGTCACTCCTAACATTCTTTGCTTGGGCTAAATCTTTCTTAACAGTATGTGTTAACATTTGCAAAACCAATATAAATTCAGCCTAAGAGATGACAAACAGTAGGACCACTCTAAACCTCACTGCAGAGATAACTGTACTTTGGCTGAACAAATGTGCTGTTTCTCCCTGGCATTGCAAATGGCAAATAATTTTAAATTGTTTCATAAATAAAGGATTTTCAGCCAGCAAAAGGCCACCTTCATTTCCGAGCTGAAACTGGTAATTTTCTTGTGGACTTGCAGTTGTTAGGGAAGGGAGCAGAGTTATATTCTGCTGTCTGCACCATCAGGTATCCTGCTTTGAATCCAATAACTGAGCTCAACAGCCTCAAAAGGGTATTAAACATCAATATCCTTTCCTCAGTGAGAACTAATCAGTTCCATCTCCCTACCTTTTTAGGATAAAAAGAGCTGTCTGGTTGCTGCAGGATTTATAATATTTATGGGTGCACTTTGTATTCTGTTTCCTCCTGCCTTTGTTTCCATTCCTCTCGTTTGCTTTATTTACATGGGATTGTGTGAGCTGATTGTAGCAGCACAAATTGGATCCAGGGGGATGCACCTGCCATGGGAAAAGGTTCCAGTGGTTCCACTCACTGACAGAGCCTTGCAAATATCTTTATTCCTTATTTTCACTCTATAAGACAGGCCCCGGGGTAAATGTGGCGGTTCTTTGTCACAGCAGTGGCCAAGGAGTCTTCACCCCTTTCCTTTGGGCACCCCTGAAGGAGCCCACAAGAAGCCTGGAAAGGGGCAGGACAAGGGGAAAGGCTTCAGACTGCCAGAGGGCAGGACTGGGTGGGATATTGGGGAGAAATTCTTCCCTGGGAGGGTGGGGGGTCCTGGCACAGGGTGCCCAGAGGAGCTGTGGCTGCCCCTGGATCCCTGGGAATGTCCCAGGCCAGGCTGGACAGGGCTCAGAGCCACCTGGGACAGTGGAAAATGTCCCTGCCCTGGCAGGGAGTGGGACAGGAAGGGCTTTAATGTCCCTTCCAACCAAACCCCCCTGTGATTCTGTGACTGATAGCACAGAGGGACCCTGCTCCTGATTAGGCTGTCACAGCACTTTTATAATAACTTGTCTGTTTTCCATTTCATCAGCTGATAACATCATTCAGATAAATGATTACCTGAGGAAGATGAAAACAAAACCAAAAACCCCTCAGGCATGTGCGGGGTATGAAAGCAAATCTCAGCTCCTATTAATTTTTAGGCCTTTAAAAGACACTTTGCTGGAGAATAACACATTCCTATTGTCCCTAAAATGTGAAATATAATACAAATAGCCAGTGGCAGCGAGGGATTTATTTGCTGTGTGTTCAGGTGGGGTTCATCTGGTGCAGCTCTATCCCATTCTGATGGATTTATGACAGTTCAATCAGAAGTACAACACCCGTGTGCATGTGCTGGGCACCCACAGGGACAGCACAGATTTCAGGGAATGCACTGAGCATCCCAGCAACAATCACAATTCAGGACAGCAGTGTCTTCTTGCTGGATATCTGTGGCAACATCTAATTATGAAGAAAATGTCAATGCTTCCTCTTTATTACTAACATTGTGGCTGCATTAAATCTAACTTTATTTGACAGGGCCTACTCAAAATTATTTCCTACAGAAATGTGCTATCAGACAGCAAGAGTATATCTTTGTCAAAACAGCAAGTAGTGGCTGCTGTTAAGCAATTTTGCAAACATGGTACCTTCAGGCACATATAGTGTATATCATTCTGCATTTCCTGATATGACAATTAGCCCTCAGTGTCAAGATAAAAAAGATTATGGATGCAAATATGGCTATTTCTTTTCTTTGGGTTGATTGTATCTGATTACAGCCAGATACCACTTCTCAGCATGATGAGTTTAAACATATTTTACTCTTTTCTTAAGGAAAAAAATGGAAATTGAAAGCAGAGTACTTAACTGCTGAGATTCGTATGCTCACTTTATGTATATATGAAATGTAATTCAAGTGGCTGCAAACATTGACTAATCCAAGAATTCAAGCTTATTTGAGTTTTCTGTAGAGAAGCATAGATTAGATCAAGTTGATGAGTTCTTTTGAGTTGCATATTACAATGTCATAAAAGACTAACTGAATTCATGCCAAACACGAGCTGGGCTCCTGCTCTCAGCACCACCAAAGAACAGAATCAGGATTTGCATCTCCTCCTCACAGACAGCAAACCTCCTCTTCATTACTAAAGGAGTTTTGTCTCACTCAGCAGCAAAATAACATGAAAAAGTCATCTTGTAGAGTCAGTCCTTGTCTGTGGATTTTATTATTGTGGTTTTCTAAATGTGAGCTATTCTTCACCTTTTCAGCCTGGAGGTGGCTTAAAAACCTGACTGGGACATTCGGTAACAAATTTGTCATAACAGCATTCTGAAAAAGAAATCCTGGGATTATATATTGTTAGAATTAGTCACTCCTGACACACCTTTAGTGCAGTTTGACCCCGAGGAGCTCAGAGGAGCAGCACAGCCTGAGCTTGCCCTGGTGCTGCAGGGGAACCCAGTGGGTTTTGTTCTGAGTGTGCCAGGGAAGGGCTCAGCCCTGCCTGTCCCTGCCCTCCTGCTCATGGCAGTGGAGGCAGCAGAAATCCTTGTGCAAAATGGGCAGTCTTGAGCACAGGCTTCATAATTAGAGACCTTTTCCTTTGAATCTGCAAAAAAAAAAAAAAAAAAAAAAAAATTAAATTTTTCTTTGTGCCTTATTACCTGAAAAACAGACATAGCAACGGAAGGAGAGAGTGTGATAAAGAGCTGGAGCTAAATAAAGAGAACAATAAATATTGCTGAGATTAGGCTGTTGGGCAAAGAACTGAAAGCAGTTGAAAATTCAGCAAATCAGTTCATTGAGAGCAAGCATCAGAAAACTGTTTCAACCACAACAAAAACTGAAAAGAAAACACAGAGATGGCCACAGCAGGTGTACTTTATACTTCCAGCTCTTGTGAAACCTGCCAGAGAGCAGTATTGACAGGTAGCAGCAGAGCATTTGAGTAGAAAAGGAACATAAAGTCGCCTTGGCATTCACATCCAATTTAAGAGAAAAGCACTGCTTGGATACCTAGAAAATACATATCCTCCAAATATTTCATATGGAGCTTGTGTGCTAATCAAGAGGACATTCAGGGAAGGAACCAGTAAACAGCAGGCTTGAGCAAATGCTTTCCCAGCTCCCAAGTAGGAATTATTTTTAATCATAAGACATGAAGCATCCACTGGAGTAACCCTGATCTGTGCCTTGCTGTCATGTGAGCTGTTTCATTGACTTCAGTGGAGCTATTTAAGATAAGCATGTGCCTAAGTGCTTGGCAGGCTTGAACCATAAAGAGAGTACCCTATTTTAGCAAAGATACTGACAAAAACTGCCCTCATTTGCACCTTAACTGACATTTCATAGTTCTGTCCTTTAAGAAAACATTAATTCACTCAGAATAAGAAAGGAGTCATCAAGCCAAACTGCACCAAAAGAGGCAGAGTGTTCTCCCTGCAGAGATTTCAGCAACATGCAACGACCTCCAACAACTTTAATTAAAGAGAAAATGCATACAGAAGGGAACAGTACAAAGCTAGAGCTGATAATTTAGTTCACCATCAAAAGTCAGCAAAGCAGTGTGCTTCATGAAAAGCAACTGTCAGTCCTTGGCCAGCAACTACAAAACACGCTGTGATGCACTGAAAAATAAGGGGGGGAAAGGAAACTTTTCCTGACTTCTTCAAATTGGGCAGAGGGTTTCTATTCCTTTTAACTACCTGAGGGAGTTAATTAATGAGGAAAAAAAACCTCAGCACAAACCCAAATTCCACTGGTTGTTAATTGCAGGTATCTGCTTCACAGCTCACCTGCTGCTTTGGCTGTTTTTATCCAGCACGGCCACCCTTGGCTGCTGCTGGCCTCACACTGGCACAGGACTCAGGGTGCTGCATCCCTGTGTGCCACTCCCCTGAGCTCCTTTCCAGTGGTTCACCCAGGGCAAGGGATCAGCAGAGAGCAGCCACCTTTCCTGTCACATTAGCTGCAAGATAATTTCCATCTCCATTTACAGGGGGAGGCAGCCGGGCACTGCCCAGGCTCCCCAGGGAATGGGCACAGCCCCAAGGCTGCCAGGGCCCCAGGAGCAGCTGGACAAAGCTCCTGGGCACAGGGTGGGGTTTTGGAGGTCAGGCTCAGTGACTCTTGTCAGAATCTGCTCAGCTGGGCACATCCCAGCTCAGGACATTCAGTGATTCTGGGAATGGACACAGGGTTAAGTGACTTTTCTGACACAGGGTTTCATCGTGTCCCTGCCCCTCCAGCTGCTTTTTCCCTTGGTTTCACCTCAGCCCTCTTTAAAGGCAGCTTTGTGGACTTCTCACTTTCCCCCCAGAGGGATGGAAAGGCTCGAGGTGGGTGAGGAACACCATGGGAGTTTATCTTGACCACTCCTTATCAGATCTTGTCAGGTCCCAGTCACAAAAATCTGTGGCAGCAGTGACTCTGTGTTGCCTTCATCTGTAAATATCAATTTTTCACCTTGGGCAAACAGGTCATTCAAGAGGGGGGCAGGCCATGGAAGTGTAGATAGCTTCGTAGATTTTTCTCTGATTTTCAGGGAAAAATCATTGGATTTTTAAACACAAAATGTACTCTACATTTACAAATAGTTTTCCTGGAAACTTCTGTGATATTTTGTGATGATCAGGACATAGGAGTCTGCCTGGCAAGCATAAAAGTCACACAAACTTAAAGAGGGAAGGAACCAACAACTTTGCAGCTGTGGTCCAGTGCAGAGACTCCTGCAGGAGGGCAGGGAGGTGTTTGCTTGAGCAGAAGAGGACAGGCAGTGTTAAATTAGGGAATTAAACTGCAGGCAGCCAGGTTGGCCAAGCTCTCTGTCCTTGGTGCCTGAAGGTTGCTGCTGAATTCCAGGCATGTTTTCCTGCTGGCAGGTCTCAGTGGAGATACCCTTTGCAGGCATTAATGTAACTGATAGCATCACTTGAGTGGTGTCAGCTGGAGTGATATTTCTCTTTCCTTCACCTAATGGAGACTGAAAGGGCTCTGAAGCTCTGGATTTAGTTGTGTGGAAGTATGGGGTATTTAGGGAGGAAAAGGAAGATCAGATGTAGGAATCAAAGCCAAAATCAGCACAGTGTAATTTAAAGATCAGTCACACAGGGCTGGAGCCTGCTCAGAGCAGATCTGTCCAGTCAAGGCTAAAGCAGGAACAAGTCTGAGGGAATCCTGTAAAAAACCCCAAGGCTGAAGCTGGGACCTTTACCTGTACTAGGACAATGCTTAACTACAGAAATACAGGACTAAAATGTTCTAGTGTGAACTGGAATTGATAGTTTTTCCTCCAACAATGTTTAAAGTATGTAATTTTGAAAATATAGATGGCTTGATTGCAGACAAGTAGAGAGACCTATTGAGAATTGGAGCAGGTAACCACACTGACAAGACTTGCTGTACTCTCTTTTATTCACAATGCCTGGTAAATTTGTTTTATTTGCATGTCTCACTCCCATACAAAGTATGACTGAAACACTTGGCTGGACTGAACTGCCAATAAGGTCATTGTAATATTTATTTCACCTTTTACTCACATGTTTTGAATCGATTAGAGGTTACAAATTTAAACATCAAAGAAATGCTTTTATTTCTTCAGAATAAACCTCCAACTTTGGGTAAATGTCAAATTTTTGTTCAAGTCCCAAGCAGTTTAGTTAAAGCTTCACCAGTGTAAGGATTCAAAATAGATCTCAGTGATTGCAACCTCACTTCCCTTGCAGTCACAGTAATCTCAGAGAAAATCTTCTGCCTGTTAGTGTGACAGCTGTAGTAGTACAACTGCATTTCTTGTTGAAGTGTGTTTCATCTAAAATGTATCATTTAGCAAATAAAAACCATTTAGTGAGATACAGTAGATGTATGCTGAAATTGGCCTATTAGAGATGCTTTAACAAATGGTGTAATGAAATTCTCTGCAGCTGAGACACCACACTTAATATGACTCAGAATAGATAAAGTAAATAGTGACTAAGAGTAACAGCACTTTATAGAACATAATTATCATTTAAGTGAGGTGCTTTGCAGATGTGAGGGATTTCTGCTAGCATTAAAGGTAGTTTTCTCTCCATAGTGACTCAATATGGAGCAATTTGTATCATAACTGGAGAGTTTAAAACGTAGTTTGGAGGTTTGCTAAAATGTCTCAGACTCTTCATTTTGTGATGCTTTGACACAGACTGTGTATTTATGAATGGTTTTCCCCTGAGCCTTTATTAACCAACAACTACAAGTCCCCCACATCTTTTAATACAAACTCCTGTGAGTAGCAGATTTTCTTGTTGCCTGAGCAATATTTTCATATGCTGTGAGAAGCTTTACAGACAGAGATTTTAGTAAAATTCTGGCCAAATAATACACAGTATGATTTGGGATTTCCAGTGCAGGGTGGAGCTACCCCTTCTTTTGTTAAATATAACAGTAGGATGAGTGTACTGTGTCTGACTGGATTACAAATATGGCATAAAGATGTACCCATGATATAAATATGAGCTCCACAGCCTTTTAGCCTCACCTTGCTGGTATCTTTCAGAAATATGGAGATTGTTTGCAATTCTGTATGAACCAGGTTCTGCTTTCCAGAATAAAATTTGTTCCAATCTTGGTCTGAACACACTCAGATCAGTGACTCTGCAGTGATCCTCGTGTCTCAGGGGCTCCTGTTTGTCTGTGGGTAACAAACAACTAAAGGTTAAAAGAGAGGCTGTGTCTGGTTCATATCAGGATCCAAACCTGACCCAGCCCAAAGCCAAATGAAGTGAGATCCTCATGAGCTGCTCTTTACAGCCCTTAAATCATTTTCTCCTGGGCAGGGGGAATCCTCCCAGGAGGGGCTCTGGCAGGACAAACCTCCCCAGATGGGGTGGAAGAGGTTGGCACACAGAAATGATTCTGCCCTCTTAGGATGTGTTCTGACATCCATGAGTCCTGAACCATTTCCAGTGGGTGACTCATTTGATTAATTATTTTGCTGTGATACATGCTATCCATGAGCAGTTAAAAGGCCTTTCCACTTCATCACAAAGTGTTTTATTTTGCTAGATATTGTTTTTATTTAATACACAAGCTATTCAGCAGCTGATTGCTGAATCTACAAAGATCTGATTGCTGAATCTACAACAGTTTTTAAGAGTTTCTGTGTGTTCTAGTAGTCACTACAGCTATTGTAAGGTTTAATTTTCACAATGTTTCTGAAACAAATGGCTTTTCAGCGTCCATATTATTTTATCATATCAGTAATGAGCTATTATATGAATATGGAACAAGTTTTATGTGACATAGCAGAGAAATAGTATTAATTTTCCATACCATTACATTCTCATTTTGAATTAGCAGAGGTGTGACTGAGGACCATTTCTAAAACACATGGTGCCATGTACAGCTGTATGAGGAATGTCTGACAAGGAGTTGCTACAATTAAAAAGAGGGGAAATGGAACTTTATTTGTAGATGAAACTCCCACCTATGATGCTGCACAGGAGAGGCTGATCATGCTGTTCAGATACTGGCCCCAAGGAAATCCAGTACATTTGATTTAATTTCTCTCAGGTTGAACTCCACACTGAGGTCACTCAGAGGTCTTCCCTCACCCCCTGATTTCTCCTGCAACAGATTTAGTTTTGTCCTGCTGCCTGCAGCACATCTTGCTCTTGGTTTTCCCCCTGCAAAGGGCTTCCATGACTTCACAGAAGTGTTCCAGGTTGGGATTAGATTTAGGGCCAGGCAGATTTTTTTGAGGGATTAAGTTATTCACACTGAGGCATTGGAGCCATCCCAAAGCTCCTCACGGAGCAGTTAAAATCAAATCTGCTGAATGAAGCATTTCAGGCTAAATCCAATTGTGGGCTTGGGCTATCAGCATGTGAGGAGGGCACTTGAGAAGGGGGCAGGGGCTGCCCCACCCTGCACTCCCAGGGGAGCATCCTTCATCCCAATGCCCACAGCCCCAGTGCTGCTCTGCAGATCCCCAAAACCCCACCACAGCCTCCCCTCCTTTCCAGTTTGCTTTGCCTGTACCTCCAGCTATGTCTCAGATCTGACTTCCCTTCCACACCTCAGTCCTTTGCATTTGTCTCCCATGAATTCCATTTTCTCTGTTTCAGTCTGTTCCTCTGATTTATCAAGATCACTTTTCTAAGCCCATCCCTGAGAGATTTCCCAGCCTCTTGTCAGCTGCGTGTTCAGCACTGGGTTCTCTTTTCTAATTACTCACTGTGTGAAAAGCAGCACCACTGCCACTGACAGAGCACAGTAATCATCCCTTTGCAGCCTGCAGAATTTAACCAACGATGCAGTTCTGCCCTAGAAGGCTCTAAATGAGCTTAAAAATCTTCAGAAGGTATATAATTGTTTATTTTAATGTAGCAGTTTTATCAATTCCTGTGGAATCCAATTGATTTCATCCCAGGGAGAGCCCAGGTGAGTGAAGAATGCAGCCTTTTTGATAAATTAGTAATTGAATGTAATGAATTCTTAATCATGGCTCTTATTCTGCATTTGGTAACACAAGGTGCAGAGACCCCAATTAATTCCTTGACACCCCCCATTTCATTCAATGAGCAGTTTCCACACCAAATTCAGTTTTTTTATAAATCTGGCAGAGGAATAATATTAGATATACTGTTTGTCCTTTTAGTTTTTAGACTGAACTATATATTTGCAGTGTCTGAGACTTCCTGATGTTATTTCAGGATTTTTTGTAACATACATTCTTTTTTCAGCAAAAAACCCTCTTGTATTCCACAAGTGTAAGTTTCACTACGTGTGTTCTACCATTGTGTGTAAAGGTGTGCATTTATCCCCCTCCAAACTATGGCTTAAAATAATCATCAAAATTATAGATCAGATATTTATGTGACACAAATTATCCCTGAAAAAAAAAAATCCTGAAAATTGGGTCATGACTGGCATGTGGTAGAGTAAGTGGAAATCATCTACAACACACACAAAAAAAAGTTGGTTTAAACCAATTTAAACCACGAGAAGCCTTGCCCATGTTACAGGAGAAATCAGCCAAATGCATTCTTCTGTTTCATTCCATTCCAACATCCCTGGGTTTTTTGGGGTTTTTTGCAGTTCCCATTTCCTGTAGCTGCACACATCACTTGTACCCATGATCTTGATTTACCTTCTTATTGCCCTAATGGGGAGAACTCAATATATTTTCTGGAAGATGGGATTACAAACAGCACTGCACAAATGATCTCTCCTCTTACCCCACCCCAGGTACCTGGTGCCCCCTGGCCAGGTGACAGCCAAAGCTCAGTGTCACCTCCTTGCCTTAGGAAGTGACATTTCTCCTAAGTGTCCTTGATCTCTCCATAGGATTTTTAAGTAGAACTACCTCCTTCCTAAGAGTCTCATTTTTTTCCCCTGAATTATTTTAAAGCAAGATATTCTCTAAAAGGATTTATAGCTTATGATTAGAAATCCTCTTCGTTGCTTTTTAGCCCTTTAGGATTTTGTCAGGATTACTAAAGGGATTTTTATCACCAGGGAAATATGGCTTCAGACATTATATCTTAAAAAAATAAATCTGAAGCATAGACTGCCAATGAAGCAGCCAGCACATTTATATTCACTCCAGAACAGCTTGTCTTGTAAACTAGAGGATTCTTTAGCAAGGTGTTTTAATTTTTTATGTGTCAGAATAAAGCAGATTTCTGGCTGAGAAAAACCATCTGTACAGATGACAGCTTGGCCATCCTGCTTTCCCAGTTTGTAACATGTATCTGCCACACACTTTTAGCCATGTTTTCACCATGTTTTGCTGCAGCTGCATTCCTCATTCTGGTCCCACACTTAAATATATTCTTAACTCCAGGTCTGCTCAGCTATTCACTCAGGGTTACAAGAACGTGCCCAAATAAATCAGCAGCCCCTCAAGTGTTTTCCTGCATCAAGGCCTCTATTTTTGGGTATAGAGGATGAGCAAAGAAGGAATTAGGGACATCAGGCCTGTGCTAGACCCAAGAAGCTCTGCACGTAAAAAACAGTCCTGCCCTGCTTTTATCCCTGGGCATGGAGATTAGAGAGGATTTATGGGGTAAAAACTCAAGTAGGCAGGAATATAAGAGGGAGCTGCATCTCTGACTTTATTTAATGGCTTTGCTAAATGGGGATTTTTTGTTTTAAGATTGTTCTCCTCCTCCCTAGAGGGAGGGTGATCACCAGGTTTTTACAGTCACAGCTTTCTGCACACCCATGACACCAGTGGAGGCTGTTCACAAGCAGAATTTATGGAGGGACTTGTCCCTGACCTGCCAGGTCTCCACTTTCTACCTTGTGTATCAAAAGCTGGGGAATGGGAGCCAAAGTGGGAGGGAAATGGGCAGGAGAAAGTGTCAGCCTTAGATATTGTCATTGGGCATGAAAGAGTTGGAGTCCAAGCAAAAGCAGATTTTGCTTCCAAAGATGCTTTCTGATGATCAGATTCTTTTCATTGTTTGTCAAATGAAGGAAGATAGAAACATATTTCCTTCCTCCTCCCTCTACAACTGTCCTCCCAGGGGGTGGAGAAGAGCCCTGTGTCTTCAGTGAGCTCTTGCTGCCCACGTTCTGCCCAGTGGGATGAGAAAAGGAAAACTGGATTAATGTCAAAACAGAGCAGCTCCAGACTGGAGCAGAAGCCTTTAAAACAGGAGGTAGAAACTCCTGAGTTTCTGACAGTGTTTTTCCAAGTCTTTGTTTTGCCCAGGAGGCAGATTCCCATGGAAAACCCCCAGCTCCAAGTTCACTGAGATTCTGCATGTTCTTCTTGTAAACTGGTCAAAACCATTTTATAAATAATTGTTTTATTTAGGAAAATCCTGTGGGGGGTTTTCTGCTGTTTGTTTTGCTGTGGTAGGGTTTTTTTCTGATCAATAAAGAGCAGAGTTAATTAGTTAAGATACCTGACACTGCAGGGGTTAGTGGGCCACATAAATCTTTTAGAGCAAATAACTCTGGGGTGTTTTATTCGAGAAAGTTTATTTCAAATTGTGTGTCTAGGGAGGTACCATCAAGGCTATTTCAAGTTTATATCAACTATAATTATTTAAATGACCTTTAATCTATTACACATTAGAAAGTCTAGAAGGAAATAAAATCCTGTGAGTACAACCTTTCTAGCCACTTACAGGATTATCCTTGGGAAAAGCTGAATGTTTTGGAAGGAATGGCCTTTCTAAAAACTTCTAGATCACTTAAGAACAAGTTTGGATTAATTAAGAAGTGCAAAATACAGGGGTTGCTGGCAGAAAATCCAAGCAGCAGTAAGCAGGATCCATCCAGATCCAAGTGCCAGGGGCTTTGTCAGGCTGTGACCATATGATGTCCATGAGCTGCATGCTCACTTTCTGTCTACAGCAGCATTTAGGTTGTTCTCTAGCTCTTCTTCATTTTCATGAAGAGTATGAAGAATTTTTGGAAAAAAGAAAAGAAAGAGAGAAAGAAAGAGAGAGAAAAAAAGAGAGAAAGAGAGAGAGAAAGAGAGAGAGAAAGAGAGAAAGAAAGAGAAAGAAAGAGAAAGAAAAGAGAGAAATAAAGAGAGAAAGACAGAAAGAAAGAGAAAGAAAGAGAAAGAAAGAGAAAGAAAGAGAGAAAGAAAGAGAAATAAAGAGAGAAAGAGAGAAAGAAAGAGAGAAAGAGAGAAAGAAAGAGAAAGAAAGAGAAAGAAAGAGAGAAATAAAGAGAGAGAGAAAGACAGAAAGAAAGAGAAAGAAAGAGAAAGAAAGAGAAAGAAAGAGAAATAAAGAGAGAAAGAGAGAAAGAAAGAGAGAAAGAGAGAAAGAAAGAGAAAGAAAGAAAGAAAGAAAGTGAGAAAGAAAGAAAGAAAGAGAGAAAGAAAGCGAGAAAGAAAGAAAGAAAGAAAGAAAGAAAGAAAGAAAGAAAGAAAGAAAGAAAGAAAGAAAGAAAGAAAGAAAGAAAGAAAGAAAGAAAGAAAGAAAGAAAGAAAGAAAGAAAGAAAGAAAGAAAGAACACAAACAAAAAAAAAAAAAACCCACCTGACAATAAAACACTATCAATTTTTAAAGTGATGATACCATCCTCACAGCTGGTGGCTCTCTGCTATTTCCAGCACAGGGGATCTGTCTGTTTGTGTGTTTGTGGCAGGCCAGGCAGTGAGAAATGTCTGGGGGCCATGGGGGCAGCTGGCCCCAGCAGGCAGCTCCATCACCAAGGCCTGGAGCAGAATCCCTGCTCCCCCTCCTCTCCCAGCCCAGGTCACCTCTGTCCCTCCACCAACTGCATGTTCTGCTTCTGTACCATTAAATTATATAAGTCAGGAATATGCAACAGGATTAAATGCCTGTGATCTTTGAAAAGAAGTCCATGTCAGGTAACTCTCACTTCCATCCTTGGCTTTGACCCTTCAGGCTTTAATCAGTTTTCATCTTCAAGCTCATCTTTGAACCCAAAAAGGCTCTCTTGAAAAGGCAAGATATGTCTAATCACTGCATTTCAAGAGCTAGGCTTTAAAATTAAAATACCAGATATTTAAGTTCATGATAAGGATAGAAAAAGTCATCCTTAAAATAAGAGTTAGCAAGATTTCTTTTTACCTCTTCTGTGCCATCCCTGAGCCCACGGCACAGCCCTGGGCAGCCCTAAGGGACAGGCACAGGGTACCTCCTTTCCTGAGTCAAATTTCACAAATTCCAGCCTTGGCAGCTCTCCTCGTGCACAGGGTTTGTTTTAGCAGGGGAGCAAACAGTTTAATTGCTCAGATTCCAGGCCCCGACCTCAACTAACCTTAATTAATTAATTAGATATCGGCACAAGTCATTGAGCCTGTAGGTGAGGAGAGGAAAAAGCTGCTATTTTGGAGCAAGATCCAGGACCTTCATATTTGCCTTTGCCAGAGGGAGGGAGTGGGGAAAGGGCTTTGTATTGATGTTCAGACAAGACCTGGTGCAGCTGGGGTGAGGGAGATGTGAGCAGAACCAGGGGTTGGGTTGGAGTAGGGAAAGCTTCAGGGAGACCTTAGAGCCCCATCCCGTGCCCAAAGGGGCTCCAGGAGAGCTGGAGAGGGACTGGGAGAAGAGCCTGGAGTGACAGGACAAGGGGAGATGTCTTCAAACTACCACAGGGTGTTGCTATCGTTTTTGGACAGCACAGGAATAACAACATGAGTCTCTATGATGGTAAAAATGAGAGCAAACTTTATTCTTCTAAATGCTACTTTTATAGAATAGTTCAGTACAAAGAACATGATTGGTTATTCAGTGCTTACACCCTTTAGTAAACATTTTTTTCCAGTAAACATGTTGGAAAAACACCACCTGCAGATGGTTTCTCACTTCCTAAGGTTTGTTTGAATTCCTCCTTTAAGATTTCTCAGGCTAACATGAGAACCCACAACAGGGCAGTGTTAGATGGGATTTTGGAGAGGGAATTCTTCCCTGTGAGGGAGCTGAAGCTCTGGCATGGAGTGCCCAGAGAAGCTGTGGCTGCTCAGTCCCTGGAATGTCCAAGGCCAGGTTGGACAGGGCTTGGAGCAACCTGGGACAGTGGAAGGTGTCCCTGCCCATGGCAGGGGTAGAATGAGATGAGCTTTAAGGTCCCTTTCAACCCAAACCATGATTCCATAACTTGGGACTCTCCTTCAGCACCTGTCCTGCAGGAGTTCATGTGGCTGCTGTCCCCTTGGGGTGGCTGCTGTCACCTTGGGGTGGCTGCTGTCACCTTGGGGTGCTTGATGTCCCTGCCTGATGTGCTGAACAGCTGAACTGTCTTTTTAGAAACTAGAAGCACATCGAGGCAGAAGGGCTGCAGCTGGACTGAGTGTTGGGCATGATCCATGCAGGGTTGGTGTCAGGTTGTCCAACAGGCTTGAGGTCATTTCAGGCAGAATTAACCCCAGTGAAGGATCTCAAGCCCCTCTAGGCAGTGTGGACATGGAGGAGGGCAAGGTCTATGCAGAGGGCAATTCAGGAGAGGGGTTTGACTCCACAGAAATCCCTTTTCTTGGTTGCAGCCTCTCCCTGAGGTACCCTCCTGGAGCAGCTGCCTCTGCTCATGGAGAGATGGATGCCCAGGGGAGGTGAACAATTCCTGTCATGCAGCTTGGGGTGGCTGTAACTCAGCAGGACAGAAGCTTATTTGTCTCCAGGCTCAGGTTTGGGGATATAACAGCTTCCTTTGGGAAGGAAAACACAACTCTCCTGAATAATTTATGTTTTTTCCTTAATTATGCAATAATAGGAGCCCATTCTTTGGTATTGAGATCCCAGATAAAATGCCAGCAGTATGTTATGTCTCTAAATCTTATTTTCAGGAGTAGTTTAAGGCCAAATTTTCAAGGTTATAAAATCAACTTAAGATAGAGATAGCAATTTTCAAGACTAGTAATTAAGCCAGGCATCCAATTCCCAGGGAGCTCAACCTCTGTAGGCATTTAAATGTGTCTTTTGGCACCTAATGACCTTGGCATCTTTCTCAAGAACAGATAACAGAGATGACTTCCTATGCCTGATTGCAGTGAAAGTTTTTATTAACTAGGAAATGCAAAAATATCTTTCAGCATGTTTATTTTGTTAGCTGCTCTCTCATGGTACAGAACAAAAGATGAGACTTGTAAAAAGCTGAAGCAACCACCAATCTTGTTGTTTTGAGGCTGTAAAAAATAACTAATGCCATGTTTTTCTTCTGGTTCATTTAAAATTTTGTGTCTGAGCCTATGGTACCAACTTTATGTGGCATCATTAGAATGCACACACCAAAAATAACTTTACACTATTCATTTCTTAGAAGTCTGAAATGTGACTAACAAATGTTAAATCTTTTAAGCGTAGTCTCCCAGCTGTACACCACTACTGCTTGCCTTGGCAGATCCCCAGCATGGCTGGGAGTCCTCTCCCCACTTTCTGTCCTCAAAATGTTTTCTGGATCAGAGCTTTTGACAAGTGAAGGGTGTGGGAGTGTCACGTTCAACAGCCCTGAATCATTAGGAAGAGGCTGAAGTGGAGTAAATCAGCATTTCTGCTCTGACCAAGCTGTGTTATCCTTGCTTTGGTTAGCTGAGATCCCGATCCAGTTAATAAAAGATTTAATTTAGATTAATGCTTTAAAGTGTTAATTGAGGAGTTTTTTATATAAACAATCCCTTTCTAATGAAATATTGCTTTGGTTTACAGATTTATCTATATATGGGCATATCTTGTTTATTTCATAATCAAATCAACAACCAAAACTATAACAACTTAATAGGATATTTAAATAAATAATAGAAAGAAGTAGAAGGACAGGACAGGAATTTCCATAACCCTGACATGAAATTTATCCAGTTCCCACTGAGTGTGTGCTAACCATACCCTGCTCCAACTTCTGCTATTCTAAACTTCTGTCTGATCACTTACAAACAAAATTAACACTAATTATTTACAGAAATTATATGGTAAATAATTGTGCACAAAAAATGTATTTGTTTAAACAATAACCTGTTTGTGGATGATTCACAAAGAGGGAAAATAGGATACTTTATTTAGGGCAAATTATTCAGTACTATGAAGTGATTTGAAGTGATTCTTGCCATATATAGAGCTGTGTCGAAATTCATTAAATACTTCAAGAAAGAGTCAGGAGAATATTGCATAGCACAGTTGGTGTTTGTAGGACTCTGGAAATGACTGCTTGGCATGAAGGTTTTGCTCACGAAAATCACCCAGCAGACTGGTATTAGAATTTTTTTACATAAATCTCAGATCAGAACAGCACTGCCTTGCTCACCTTAACTTGCATGTGGAAACCAGGGGGAAGAGAATGAAATGACAAAAATAACTTTTTGCCAGGCTCTCGTTTCACTAGATAATTCAAAAAAATAAAAATAAAAATCAGCTTTTGCAATAGGTTTTTATGGTGCCCAGACAAACAGCAGCAATTCTTGGTACCTGAACTGTCCTGTGTGTTACTTGGCAGCTGTCAATCAATCAGTGTTGAAATTTACTTCTTTGTTTTATGTGTTTTATGAAAAAAATAGGAGAGTATTCACACAGACTGAGTGGTCTTCATTAGCATAAAGACAATAACACAACATTTCTGGAGAGAAAAAGAGCATAAGGGAAGTCTGACTTGCCTTGCACCCCAGTGTCTGGGTGGAATGGGAGTTTTCCAACCAAGAAATTGAATCTAATTTCCTAAATCTCAATACTGATAGTGGAAACAGGAGAGGGAATAAGGAAGAGATTATTTCAAATGAGGGGTTATTGTTATTGAGACTGAGCAGGACATTTGGGAGATCTCTGCCTGCCTCCTTAGTTTGAGAACTTCTCCTTCTCACTGCCTGCCTCAGTCTTGATGAACATGGTTATGGCTTTTGTCTGTGTTTTATTTTGCTGAGGACACTTGTCTTGACAAATGTGAGACATATAAATATACAAAAATAGATTTATAATATACTTGAATGGCTCAGTTAATATTGTCAGGATGCCCAGAAGCAGTACAACAGCATCTCTGATATATCTGTGGCTTTTGTCAAGTCAGCAGCACTTCTAAGTTGTTACTTTTCACCTGTAGCAAAAATAGGGGTGATACCAGAGCCCTCTCCAGGCCAGTAACTTGGGATTCCTCACAATTTTCACCCTGCATGAACTGGAGTGTGGTAAAGCTATTTGTTTTAGGCTTTAAATGCACTGGCCAACCTGTTTGTGACTTTCCATATTGTAGTGAATACAAAGCTCTACTGATTTTTCCCAGCTAAAGACTGAAAACCTAATTCCAATGCTTTGAAATTATTACTTATTACAACACTCCAAGGGAAAAGCTTGTGATAGGAGGCCCAGCTTTGAAAAAATAGCAGAATTCTTTTCCTGTGGTAGCTAGGGAACAGGCTTGAAAATCAAGCTTATCTACATATGTGCATATTTGAAATGTATGTGTAAAGCTTTTTTAATATATATTTCTGTAATCACAGATTGATATTTGTGTTTATATGTTATGCATTTAATTGTATATTCAAAAATTCAATTCATGCTAAATTTTAATTCTTAAGTGAAGAACCAAAGTTTTTCCTCCTTGCACAAGACATAACCTGCAGCGTGTGCCAAGAAAAATACCACAGTTTGTATGCCAAGGCACTGGAGTTTTTGCTGGTTTAAAGAAGTTAAATATAACTCATTTTGTAAGATGTTGTTTAATGAAAATTCTTGCTTTCTTTCACACTGGTGCTGTTTATTTTTGTCAAACCCTGGCTGGTTTGTTAAATATCACTAAATGATATTTACAAGTTTGCAATGCTCCCACGGACCAGGTGCAAAGACTTTATGTATCTAGCTAGCTATATTTTACATATATATATTATTTATTATATAGAATCAAAAGCAGAAATTAATGACAAATTCCCACCTACCCATCATGAGACATGTCAGTGCACACTGAATGTCATCCCTACTCAGTTTATTGCTGAGGGAAATGAAGTAGACAATACAGCCAAAAAACCTGAATATCTAGTAACTGTCTATAAGGCTTTCAAGCAGATTAAGGTTTGCAAACCTTCTCATGGACTCATCTCTTGATTTTACCAGAAACTTCTTCCCAATTCCCACCCCAATGCAGCTGCTGAGGTTTGAGATTCGTCCTCCTTGCAGTCCCAGCCCTCAGGAAGGACCGGTGTTGTACCTCTTCTGCAGTAATTCTCCATCCATCCTCAAATACCAACCAGAAATATCTTCCCCTTGCCCACTACTCTTCCTTTCTTACTCCTCTGCAGCCACATTTCAGTGTTGATTTTGCAGTTGGAGCCTTCCCCTGTGGATTGTGCTTTGGAAGGCAGGCTGTGACCCCAGAGCTGGGATACAAGGGTGGGAGCAGGGACACCAAGGAGAGTCATAAGATCATCAAGGTGAGAAAAGACCTCAAAGATTGTTCTCCAGCCATCAGCTCAACACCATGTTCACCATTAAACCCTGTCCTCAACTGCCACATCCACACATTTTTTTAACCCTCCCAAGGATGGTGGCTTCTCCACAGCCCATTCAACACTTGAACATTGCATTATTCAGTGAGTTACTGTGCTTTGTCTGGCTCATGGTCTGTTAACTTCAACCTCTGTGTGGTGGGAAGCTCAGCACTGTGGGACCTGTCAGCATCACTGTGTCACAGATGGCTTTTCAGTTATTCAGGTTTCCTCTAGGTACACTGGAAGAAAACTGCATTTTCAGCCAATTCCCTTGGTTGTCCTGAATCACAGACAGCAAATAATTTCCACATTATTTTTTCCCAAATTGTCAGGTAAAACTGATGATGTCAGTTTAATTCATTGCAGGATGGCATCAGTCAAACTCCAGTCTCTAAATATTTTCAGATGCCAAATAGGGTAAACAGACACTAATGGCTGAGCATCTCAGCCTTTCCTTCTGTTCCTGTCTGTACTGCCCAGGACCTTCAAGCACATGTACAACTCCACCTGCATCATTTCTGAGCAATGTTACAACAGATTTTGGGGTGTATTTATATATCTGTATCACCTAAGAGTACCTCAGAGTACATCAGTAACCAGTCTGCAAGGGCAGAGTCAATTTTTTCTCCTTATTTCTAAGTTATTTTGAATGACCCAAAGAGCAATGTATCACATTCACATCACTGAGAAAGCCTTAATTCTGGCATTCACCTGTAGTTGCTGCATCAAACAGGCTAAATGTATGGCAGCAAGTCTAATTCAAGCCATGCTCCTGAGTTCAGCCCACCTGAGCACAAAGACAATTTGATTGATAGGAAAAATGTGTGATTTATCTGTCTCCAGAGTGCCATCTTTCCCCATTGTCCCTTTGAGCTCTCAGTTCTGACACCACTGAAAACAAAGGGTCAGGTTACTGCTCAAAATGGAATGATTTTATGCCACTTACTAATGCAATTTCCTTGTAGGTGAGCCAAAAGAGGATGGAAGGGCTTAACATGCTTTTATGCCCCTTGAAATGTGGGATTGAAAACCATATTAGCACAAACATATTTGCTCCATCTCTTTCTTCAACTGTATAGCTAATGTATTCTAAAATTAGTCTGAATCAGGTTTCTCACAGGAATGTGCTTGTTTGAAAATTTTTTACCTTGATTTCTGACATGTATCTGAGCTGTGTTTTAAATTTAGTTATGAATAGAGACAGCTTATTGATAGACAAATGATACCACTGGTGCCTTATCTTCCTCTTATTTTGACATTTTCCTTGTAAGTGGGGATTGTGAAACTTGAAAATTAGCAAGGTGGAATTACGTGGTACAAAGAGAATGCAGCGAATTTTGCAACACTAAAGTGGAACAGAAATGTATCCACAACCATTTTCCTATAATCATTTCAAGGTGGGCGTTTGTGTTTCAGAAACTGCAATTTATTCTTCATAGCTCCTTTCATCCAGAAGGAATGGACTACAAGGTGTTTTATAGACTGTGGTAATTTAACTTACAGCAGCAATATAGGCACAACATGGCAAACAGACCTTCTAAACTGGCAGAGCAATTAATTCATGCTGAACATTAAGCACCTCAGTAGCCCCAAGATGAAATCCACTCAGAGACTGCTGACAGGCTATTTTAATGTTAATCACACCCTTACAACCTTTGCTGTATGAAGGACTTCATTTACCAACACTTGAACAGTAAGCAGCTGAAGAAAGAGAAAATAGGGAAGGCAGGAAGGAGTCACTCTCAGGTAAAAATTTTTACACTTCAAAGTTTACTGAAATGACCACATTTACTGATGGTTACTGATATTGTCCAAGGTGTTGCCATTCCCATTTGGATTTGTCACTAATAAGAGCAAAACCTTGCTCACTCTTTATGATAAGTGGTTGATCTTGTGGCATCAGTGTGTTGAATTCTAATATTTCAGGCTCATTCAGAACTGTTTTCCATAAGCAAATTAAAATGAAAATTACCATGAAGTGGAAAAAGTAAGAGCCAGCCTTCTCCTTCCTGTAGTTCACATTGAAACCAATCAAAGACAATGGAGGAAATTCCCTGAAATTATATTTTTGTTTAACAGAGGTGGGTGGGAAAATGTGTCCTTCAGTAAGTGACATTACTTATTGATGGTGTTAGAACTGTGGGTTTGAGTTCAGGGCTTTGGTGAGCAAAGGGAAGGAAATTTGATGGGTTGGGACCAGATTTGATCCTCTTGAAATCACAGGATGGAAAGATTTCAGGCACTGTGTGAGATTTGTGCACAAACAGTTGCTTCTGAGACATTTCTGAATGCTTGAGAGGTTTCAGTGATAGAAAGTGTTTGGGATCTGTTTTGTATCCTTTTGTCTGTCTAATGGGAGTTTTGTGGATTTTTCCTCTATAAGCTTTGGGTGACAGATTGTCTTCAATTTTAGTGAGACATATTCAGTCCTCTTGACAGTTCCTTGGGCTTTGTTTAGTTTTTTATATAAACATATACATTTTTAGAGCTATGTAGATTAACCAGTTGGGAAAAAACACCCAACATTTCCCTCATCATAATGAATATAAGTGCTCTCTGAAAGAAGCATCACACAAAATGAAGGATAGAGAGATGTGTGCTGACTCTATGCTGACAGCAGTGAAAGTTTGGCAGAGTACAATGAAACTTCTGTCATTAGAACTATTTTATTGCAGCTGGGAATAACAAGAACTGTGAGAAGTGATCATTAGAGACAATAAAAACAATGTTTGTTTTTTTTCTCCAGATAGGTAAATCACATTTTGAGAGGTAATTGATAAGGTAATGCTACAGAGCCAGCTGTAAATAAACCATCCCTCCCAAAAATGATATATATACTTTCTTCAGTGGCAATTCTAAACCTCCATCAAAGATCTAATTTCCTCCCTTTAGCAGGGGAAAATACAAGCCTTTATCAAACAGTAATCCTTTTAACAGAAATGCCAATTAAAGCTACCCTGTTCTTTATGCTAGATGGGTTCTTACCATCTGTCTTACAACTCTGTACTGTAAATAAGAAGGAAAATAAAAAGATTCTCAGTTTATTATAGCTTTAACTGTAGAAAACAAAATTCAAAAATTCCCCTGATGTCAACAAATATCTTCCTTGGCACCCAGTGGAAACAGGATTGTTCTCCTGCACTTCTGCTTGAATTAATGAGTTTGTGTTTGGTGTGCAGGGTGCAGGGCTGAGAGCTGAGTCCTGGAACCTGCAGTTCAGGGCTGGCAAGGCTTTACTGTGGGCAAAAAGACCTTTGGCAGATGACACAACAGCCCCCAACAGGAGTGGCAGCAGCCAGAAAAAGATGCAATAAAAATTGTGGAGGTGGGGGCTGCAAATTGGGGGTTGGAACTTTAAGTTCCCTTCCAACCCAAACCATTCTGTGGTTTTGTGAAATCTCCCTTTACCTTGCTGATTAAAGATTCCTTGGAACAAATCAGTAATTTCTCATCAGCTACATTAACACAGTGACTTCTTATTTGGAAAGGGGATGTCTTTTTAGGCTACCAAAGCCAGGAGAAATCTTCTGCACCTTCCTAAAAGTTGAATCAGAGCAAAGTCCTGAATCATATTTCAAATTAGAATCTCTGGCATGCTCTCCTTTCTCTGTCATGCCTAGATATGTGCCTGTCCTACTGCTCAAAATCAGGAGATGTGACAATGAAGTTCATCCACACTCATACCAGTTCAAAAAAGAAATTAGAGTCACTACTTCTACAGCCTATTTTCAGAAAAATACTGTGAAAATAATGAAAAGATGTTCAAGTCCTCTTTTCCTTAATGTGTAAGCCTATTTTAAGTATTCATGACCCTTTCCTTTGGTTTTTTAGCAAGTGATTCATAAGTTTATTTCCATGTCCTGTGGGATATTCTCACAAGCTTTTTCTGTTCTGGCAAAGGCCTGATCAATTGGCCAAGAGGAAATTGCACAGAAAATCTGCAAGCCTCCAAATTTACAGAAGCTGATTAAAAATGGCATTAAATGTTATTAGAAGGGGGTGTAGAGATCTGGTTTTCCCTCCTCTTGACGTTGGTTCTGTTTCCTAGGGGTTCCCCTGCTGTCTGGCAGTGCTCACAGGGCTGGTCCATGGGGAGTGTGGGACTGAGTGTGGTGCAGAGGGTTTGGTGGGTGCCCTTGCTTGGGCTCTGACATTAATATTGGATTTGATAGATGTCTCTTATGATGAATTCAGCAGGTTATTTTAGCTT
>VXBR01004380.1:1006561-1068715 GCA_013400215.1 Cisticola juncidis
TTTTTTTTTTTTTTTTTTTTTTTTTTTTTTTTTTTTTTTTTTTTTTTTTTAACTTTTTATGAATTTGCAAACCTAGGGGCAGTGAATCCAGAGAGTGATTGTGTGACAGGTAGGAAACAGAACATTTGCTCATTTCAAGAGAAAACATCTTCTTTACTCAAAATACCTCCTTTAAACCTGTTTTTAGATCCAGGAACATACAAAGAATTTGTTGTATTAGGCAGAATGACAAAAAACAAAGATAGGGGTTTTTTTTCCACCTGCATATCATAAGGCAGACCCCAATGCATTTATTCAGGATTGAATTAACAATATTCTTATCAGTGATATAAATCTTAACAAAATCACCTTTTATAGGCCCAGTTTTTCCTTTTCTCCCAGCTTTGTCTCTGCTAGTCTCATGGCTTTGCAGATTATTTTCTCTGCTTCAGACACCCCTTGTGCAGATCTAACCCTGTGTTCCCACAAATTCCTGGTGGGTCAGCACCTTCTCTGGGACTGGAGCAGCAAAACCTGAACTCCCCTTGGCTCTGGCACCAGGAGCCCTCCTGCCAAACGACTTCCTATCCTTTTAATAACTCCTTTAACTCTCCCATCTCCAGTTTGATGGCTTCTGTTTTACTGCAGAGTGAGCTTTCCTCTTAAAGTTAATGACACCCTTTGGTTTCTAACTATGCAATAAATTGGTGCCAAGGTGTCTTATGAGTTTGACTTGTTGAAACATCCACCCCTTTCCTTGCACAGCTTCTCTCATATTAAAGCATCCCTGCCCAGTTGGTGACAGTGATGGGGTTTCTGTGTAATGCTTTTGATTGTGTATTTATTAATTAACAATTTGCACATCTGCAGTGTTGAGTTGTGTTTGCTGCTGTGTGGGCACACACAGAACCCCAAACACGCACACCTAGCTCAGATAAAAGTGTTATAGAAGAAAAAGTCATTATGTGCATCATGGAAATTACTTTCCCATTGAAAATTTGTAAGAAATAGGAGGAAAGGAGGATAAGTTATTCAACATAAAATGTGATGTATTGAAGAAAATGAATCCTGTCTATCAGGTCATGCTTTCTTTTCCACCGCAGCAACCCAGATCTTACAATAAGCCTGAGGAATATTATGTGTTTTCCAGACAAAAGCAATCTGAAATATCAGATACATAATCTGGTAGAATTGTGCTGCCTAGGAAACGTAATGGTGTATAAGGATCAGTGTTATGTGATCTGGGGTAGCAGTGGATGACAGGATGTTCCTAAGACAGCAGAATCCATGAATATGTGTAAATAAAGAAAACCAAACCTGGCTCATAATGGTTTCTAGAGAATATAAAGGACTTCTGTTCCCTTTCCAGCAACAGGTACAAATGCACTGGTCATCCACATAAAATGTGAAACAAAATATCTCCATGAAAAAATATCATGGAATGTTTAAACATGTGTCTTTCTTTGGGAAATTTACACCCATTCAGATTTAAAAAAAAAAAAAAAAAAAAAAAAAAATCAAATAGCACCTTCCAAAAGCTCTAACTCCTGCACAGGACACGTGGGTTTCCATTTCACAAGGAGTTCATGACAATGCTACAGGTGCCAATTCAGACAAATGAAAACAGGAATCGCAGACCCTCTGGATGAGTACCTGTTCTGGTGAGCCTTGCTGCTGTCTTGGGCATATCACTTGCCACTCATAAATGATAATAAAAATACAAATAAGAAATAGAAATGAATTGGAATAAGGTTCTATAAGGTCTTGGGCATATCACTTGGCACTCTTAAATGACAAAAAAATTACAAATAATAAATAGAAATTAATTGGAATAGTTAATATGACAAGGGAACAAGGCAAGTGGCCTTCCTGCACAATGAATATAAATAATACCACAGTGAGAGTTTTGCTAGTTTTTTTCAGTACCACTTTCTGCACACTTTTCTCTGAATGGTCTGCTTGGCCTGTCACTCATGTGGCTTTTGAAATGGAACAACCCTCCTCATGCAGGCATTCAGGGTAATTACTGTGGCCACTGCTTGAATAACCCTGCTGGAGCAGCTCCATCTGCGAACGGCGTGAGCCCAACTAAAATTATTCACTACACTTGTAAAGAGAAAAAGAGAGGCACACAGCAACACTGCAGATAACCTCAGGGCTTGGCAGTGGGTCTAGGACAATTAAATAAAAGATTTTCTGAAGGTGACCCTGTGGATGTTGGTTCCTTGCTCCTGTCAACAGTGGGCCATGATGACAAGGCGGGCAGAGGTGGTAATGAGGCAGTTTGATTGATCAGTGAATGTCAAATTAATTCAGCTGGAAGCTTGCCAGAGCAAAACACAGAACTGCACGGTGGAATAAATAAAAGAGTTTTGATACTTTGGCTAGAACAATGCCCTGAAACCATCAGAAAGATGTCTCAGGCAAGAAAAGTTAAAAAATGAATTCTGTAATGAATTATTTGTCATTCAAAACAAATTCGGTTTTACAACAGAAGATAAAAAACGAGAAGCAAATCTTAGCAGGTTTGCCAAAAGGAGAAGCAATATCTTAGAAAAATGTTAGTGGGACAGATGACGAATATTCATCTATCTTTAGGCAATCTGAAAATTCAGCCTTTTAGATTAAAATCAAAGCAAGCAGTCTGGAGTATTCAGTAATTTAAAACATAAGGGGAAAGGGCCCTTTTTTCACTGTGTTTTATATGTACAGGCACGTATCATTTTAGAGAGCTTCCTCAGAATCCATCTTGAGGAGATTGGTCTATTAAATATATTTATTTGGATTTGATTGCAATCATTTATGAAATGTTCATGGTCTTGTGTATACACAGATGGGAACCCTGCCTTGCTGAGCCAGTGGCAAAGCCTCCCTGATTTCACAAGGTGCTGCCACATGTACAGCTGTGCCTCCTGAACTCAGATTTTTATCTGATAAAAACTTCTTTTATTCAGAAAAACTTCTTGCTTGTGAATTTACCTGTTTGACATAATTTGGCTGGGAGGGAGGCAGTGGTGGGGCTCTGAAAAGGTCAGGGCAAGGAAAACCTTCAGGTTTTCTGTTATTTTAACTTCAGGAAAACCTTCAGCACAGCCCTATCAGTTGTAGCATCCCACCCTGCTTTTCCCCAGAGCTGTTCCCCAGGGACCCCCAGGCTTTTGTCAGGTGTTGTCTTTACCACCAATTTCCTTAAACCAAAAAGCTGGCCCAGTAAATGAGAAGTCTGCACAGTAGTTATGTCAGCACAGTGTTGTATCAGCTGCTGGCAGCCCATAATTACATAGCTGCACACTGTTAAATGTTCTTTTTCACAATACAAGTGGCATTGTCCTATTTAGACAGCACAGGTACTTATGGCAGGTACTTGATGATGTGAACTCATCCTGGAGTGGGAATTTGCTGCAGTTTCCCACAGGTTTGGTACTTATGCTGCAAGTGCAAGGCAGCACAGAAAGATTTCTAACTGGGCTTCATTATCAGCCCTTCATCCATCTGCTGCAGGCAGAAGAATTTTCCTTCCAAGTGTAATGCTGATTTAAAGCACAGAGAGAGCTGGTGTAACTAGGGTTAGTTCAATTGCTCAGGGTCTCCTGGGAATTTTCATGCCATCACACTTGTAAATTAATTTCCTTTGGCTATTCTGTGCTCCACTTGTGTTAATTTTCTATGAATATTTCTACAATATGGTTTTATCAATTAAATTATATTCAGAGAATGACTGTTTCTAGACCAAAATGTATTTGCAAGGTCAACTCTGGTACTTGCTCATGTATTTACTCTGAAATCATGCAGTGCTCTTGCATTGTGTGTAAGAAATCCTTGTTTTTAAAAATAAGCACTAAAAGCAGTGGCAGATTAGTGAGAAATGTTGTTCCAGTGTCAGAAGAGTCTCAGGGCTCCAAAGGTATCTGCTGAACCCCAGGAAAGGCTGATGGGAAAAGCCTTTGTGCAACAGCTCCAGCACCTTCAGTGGACATACCATAAATCAGGTTTTGTACCTGGAGGAATAAAAGTGAATTCCTCCAGGTGAGTTTCCTGTGAGTGGCCAAACCTGGAATTTTGGCACTGCAAAGGCTAAAAACTGTGTGCTCATTCTGCCCCATGCAGGAGCAAGAGGAGAGCAGTGGTGGGACAAGGTCCTGTGGATTTTCCCCACAGGCACCACTCACAAATCCACTGGTGTGGTTCTGTCACAGCAGCAGGGCTGCTGTGATCACATCTGGGCCTTGTGGCACAGCCTGGAGTGGGGAGAGGAGCAAGACATGGGAATTTAGCCACCAGCTTCAGTGGAAAACAGATTGAGGTGGTGTTTTTTGATGCATTTATCTGCAGTGATTAATTTTTCAGGGACTCAGGGCAGCCAGCTGCCACTGAGCTCTCTGCTCTGGGCTCCAAGTGTTCGATAACTTCCCAGCTGGAGGAGCCTTTGTCCCCACCTCATCTCTTTTCTGGTCGTTCCCATTATCACTTGATAAATATCTTATGACCTGATGCTCTGTTTTACCCAGACCTGCACCTCAGAGACCTCCCTGCAACTTCTGCCATCCCAAACCCAAGAATGTAATGCATCAATAAAAAAAAAAAATAATGGCTGGATGTGCCATGAAGTGAGACCTGCAATACCCTTGGTATGGAGTGTTAGACACATTGCAAACCATCAACACTGCAGGGTTTAATGGCTTGCTACAGTTCTACTGAAAAACTTTACTTCTTTCATCTGAGCAGAAATTTGTCATATTCTGTGGATTAATGAGTCAACCTGATAGAAGACAGAGCCTCTTGATGTGATCTGTATAATTATATGATAATTATTACATTGTTTGCTCGTTGTTTCTGCAGCTCTAAGGGTGTCAGAACACCTTTTTGGGCACTACCTGCTCTTGGTGAAAACTCCTGGGGTTTTGGCAGTGCTCAGCACATCCTGTTGAGGCAGTGGAATGACACAGGGGTGAAAAAACTACCATGCAAAAATTTAGGCAACCTTGAGTAGGATTCTGATCTCTGATGGGCTAAACCATCTTCAAGAAGTGCCAGTTTCTTTCCACCAGGAAGGGAAGCTCAGGAGTTATTTGGGTGCCTGAGCCAAGTGCTCCAACAATGCATCTTCTGCAAAAGGCCAAAATTATCCCTAAAACTGCACAGCCCATCTTTCCTCCAGGAGCAGACATTTTTACATTGATAAATCTCACTTGACATAATTTTGGCACCTAAACCATCTCTTGATTTCAGAGGAATGTGCAGGGAAAAGCACAGTACCACAGTTAAACTTCCAAGAATTTCCACAGAAAAATGATCACTGAGAGATTTGGATCTTTTAACTCTCAAAGCATAAAACCTGCTGCTGTTCAAAGTAGGAATTGTTTTGGTCTGAGTTTGCACCTCCTGCAGTCTGTCATCAAATGCAATGGGAAGGATCTCAGCCTATCACTGCCCAGAAATTCCACTTATCCATTCTCAGAATGAAAATAAGTGTGTTTCTCTCCATTGTGATAGTGCTATTTAAATCTCCAGTTCATTTCCAATAATATCCTCCCCTAATATTTATTGTTCATGTTGAAAATTTTTACTTGATCTTCATTTCCAGATAATGTCCTTATGCTCGTGTGATAATATTTTGATTTTCCAGCTGATGTACATTTCTCAGTAATGCAGCACTTGAATGCATAGCCATGGCTCTGAACTTTGAAGAGGTATCATAGGACTGGAATGAACCTGAAAGTTGCTTTAAAAGCCTCTCTTATCTTATAACATTTCATGCAAAAAATCAAGTGCAAAGCATTCCATTGATTAAAGATTATTTAGCATGTTTGAATAGCTTTCCAAAGAAGCCACCTATCTAAAATTCAGTCACATTTCTCTAAGCTTGTGCTGGTGTTTCTGACATGACTTTTATTAATATTAAAGGAAGGGAAATAATTTTGAATTTTCCCAAGAGAAACAGCAGGTTTTGACGTGGTGAAAGGACAAGCACTTGCTGAGATTTCTGTTGCTGTGTCATTTTCTTATCCCACTCTTTCAGCAATTAGCTTGGATGATTTCTTTTTTCTGCCACTTGGATTCCCAAAGCATGTGAGGGGAATCCTGGTGGTTTCTGTTTGTGGCAGCTGAGATGGGGAAGGTGCTGGGTCACCCCTGAGCACAGACTTTGGCGTGGAGTGCTCCCACCAGGGATGTGGCATCTCACAAGGGTCACCTCACAGCAGGAAAATGCCACCAGAGAGGGGTTTGACAGCTTGAGTTTCTAAATTGGCTGTTGGATGTGAGGAGAGATTACTGCAGGGAGGTTTTCCCCTTCTTCTGAAAAATCCTTCGCAGCATTTTTGCAGTACAAAGCAATTTTTAAGTGCAAGGAGGGAGAAGGGAGGGAAGCATTAAAGATAAGGATTATATTAAGGGAAGTGGCCAAGTTTGGAGCCACAGCAGCATGACAAGATTGAGGCAGAGGAGCAGAGACTGATTTTTGATGTGGGATAATTTGACTTAAGACCGTGACTATCACTCCCAGTTTTACATATTGTAATGAATTCAGGCATGCAGCAAGAACAGTCTGGGAGCATCTGATACATGAAAGCATGAATATGATATTAGGTGCTTTTAATTGCTAAATTTTTGGTGTCTCAGGCTCTTTTTTAATAATTTCCATTGTTATTCTTTCTTAAGAAGCTATAAGGGAGCTCCTGCACTCTACAGAGCGTGTTGGACATGGAAATGTGGGAAGCAATTGACTTGTTTCTATATTCTGTGCTAGTAAACGAGTTATTTTGTACAAGAGCAGCTTTTGTAAAGCTTCTCCCTAATTAAGCTCCTTCAAGCACCCTTCTGAGCTCAGTGTATTGGCCTGGGTTCAAGATCTGCTCGGTGCAGAGGAGGAGCACCAGGGAACCCATTTCAGGTCTCTGCCACACAAACCCATCTGCTCCTGCCCTGACTTCAGCCAAATCACCTGAGGGGGCTGATCCCAGTTACCTCCAGTTCCTCTGTGGCCTCACAGACTCCCAGCTGGCTGGGAACTGGGAAAATGGAGATTTCTGCACATTGCTGTCAGCCAGGACCATATTCCAGCCAGATGTGTTCTGGTAGTGGTTGGGATGAAACTGTGGGATGAAACTGTGGCCCTTGAAATGTAGTCCTGTCTCCTCTCTGCCAGTCCCCAACACCCTAATTTATGTGAGTGGGTACTACTCTCCTCAGACTTCATTACAATTGAGTACTTACAAATTTATGAAAATTTAGTCACAAAACTGCAAAAGTTTCCTTAGGATATTCCAAAGGAATCTTTTCATATGAAGCAGAGGGGTAAAACATGGTAGCTTCACTTAATTCAAATGGAGATCCTTGGTGTGCTGATATTCTTGGAACATTTCTGTCAAAAGCTTAACTTCAGCTGTAAATATTTCTGTCAAAAATAAAATATTTGAGCTGCTGAGTTGGGGAGACAAATACTAATCTTGGGACTTCAGGGAGTTGTATTTCTTGAACAAATGCTTGTAAAAATTAGCCACAGGGCAGTTCTAAATAAAGTTGATATCTGTAAATACCGCATTAGATTAAAAAAAATAAAAAAACAAAACAGAGAGAGAGGGAGAGAGAATGTGTTGTCCTTACTTAAGTGAAATAACATTTGTAGTAGGATGCCCCTTTGCAGCCCATTTGCTGACATTTGAGCCTCTTAAACTCACCTGTGAAGCATTCTGGCCAAAAGAAGGGTTGTACTTGAGCAGCCCTGGAAGCAGGGCTGATGATTTAAAAATTTAAAATTATGAGAACAAAATCTTCTTGCTGGAAGGGTCAAGGACTGACCTGGAGTTAAAGGGAACTGGATCAGAAATATTTTGTAAATTATTCTCCCAGGCTAATTAAGAAGAAAGTTTCACGGATCTAAGGAAAAATAACTCCTTGAGCTTGATGCTCACCATTTCTGAGTGCTGGTGAGTACCTTTATTGTGACTGTGTTTATGTTTTTATGACTTGTGAGGAGCTTCAAACCTTTGATCTAGTTTAACAAAAATGTAATCCAAGCAGGAACTCTGAGGAAGGTGCAGGAGGCCACTGGGGAGCTTTGTCAGGCTCTGCTCAAGAGGGTCCCTGCACAGGCTGCACAAAGAGCAGCTCTGGGAGCAGGGGAACTTCCAAACAAACATCTCTTTCTCATCTCCAGAAATCTGCTTTTGGATAGGGCTCCCAGGTCTCTTGATAGAATTCCCCAACACACTCAAGAAGAAACATCCAGGTTTCTGATGGAGTTTGTTCTGTCTCTAAATACTGACAGATTTTCCTTGACAGAGACAGCTCACAGCTGAGCATGGGGAAAAAACACACATCAAAATGGCCTCTTTCTGGTTTTTTTTCTTTTTTTTCCTTTCTTTTTTTTTTTTTTTAATAATCTTAAACAAAATAAATTAAGGCTATTTACCATAAAATAAATTCCCAGGAAAAGAAGCTTTCAGTGCCACAGTACCCAGTTCTCTACCATTGATATTCAGATATTCAGCTCTAAAACACAAATGTTAATGAAAAAGAGGGTCTCACTAAAAGCAGCCTTTTCATATTTAGGTTGTCTTTTGTTTTCTTTTTTTTTTCTTCAAGTTGCAGAGTTATTGCTTTGCAAAAGCCATTAAAAAGCTCCTGTAACTGCACTCTCTGTTGGAGAAGGATGTCATGTCTAAAAATGTTGTCACCTTCAAAATACTGTGAAAGTCAGGGCCAAGTTATTTTAATCAGGCAGTGCTGGAAGTTGTGGGTAGAATCATAATGGGAAAAGCAACATTTACCTTTATGTGGCTGATGCAGTAATCCTGGCTTCTCTGGGGAGTCACTCAGAATTATGTGGATGCTGAGATTAGTGTATTACTAAAGCATTTGACAGCAACAACAGCTACTGTGCTGGCTCTCTAATGCATTAATAATACTTAACATTTCCTGGTTGTAAAGCCCCTTTTTTAGAGGTTTCTCCTGCCCTTGTCTTCCTCCCAGCAGCCAGCTCTAGCTGGCTTGAGATGAGGAGGAATAGGAAAGTTTTCTTAGGAAAGTGATTGATTGGGGTGAGGTTGGGGCTCCAGTGGGAAACAAAGGAGGCTGCCAGGTTCATGTTTTGGAAAATGCCACTGAACAACAGTGTGATTTTTATAAAAGAAGAGACCCTCTTGTTTGGGAGAGATGTGACTGTGCAGGAAGAGCCTGATGGTGATTTTCAGGTGAAAGGTTAATAAGAGTGTCATTTTGTAGCCACCATAAAATTCAGCTTGCATTGATGGCTTTTCCATTTGGAAAGCTCTATTTGTTTTTCCCTGCAGGGGAAATCACAACAGGTGAGAGCTGGAATAAAGCAGATTTCTTGCCCATTCTCCTCCAGCTGACCCCAGGCCTCACAATTTATGCCTTGTGCTGCTTTCTCTCATTTGCTCCATTTGCTGCCCCACCAGCTCTGATGCCCGTGGTTAAACTGCTTCCCTTTGGGACTTCTCACAGGCTTTGCTTCAGAGTGGCACCATCTCACCCATAGAGGTTCTGCTCCAGATCCCCTTCACTTATCTGTGCATAAAAGCTTTTTTCAGCAAAAGCCAGACCTGAGTAGGAGGTCCTGAGGCAGGGGCAGCATTTCCCCCAGGAGCAGCATTGGGTGTTGCAGAGGGGAGCTCTGCTCAGCCTGGGGTTTGTTTGCAGTGCTCTATTAACCATTTTCACCCATCCCAAGCCCTGTTTGCCTCTCTGCTCCTGACAGAGCCCCAAAGAGCCTCCTGTACTCACCCAGCCTTGGTAATTAGCCCTGCTGCCCTGGCCCTGCCTCCCCAGCCAGGGCTGAACAGCCCTTCCTAGTCCTGTTAATTGACTTTTTGGGAGAACTGGAGTTTGCCTATTCTGCCTGGCTGGTTTGCTAACAAGGCTCAGCTGCCTTCTCTGGGCCTTGACAGGCTGGAGAAGGATTTTTCAGGGCTTGGCTGAGTTCACAGGCTTTGGAACAGCTGCCAGTAGTACCTGAGGGCTTCTGTCAGTGGCTTCATCTCTCCTGTGAGAGCCTTCCTGAGCATGTCCAAAATAAGCACTTTTGTCATTGAAAAAAAGATGAGTGAATGCTCCTTCACCATGCCTTAAACAACCTCTTCCCCTTTCCTTCACTTCTCACAAACCCATCCAAGAAGGAGTGTATGGCAAGGAAAATAATGAACCTGTGTGGTATTTTACTTCTATTTTCCACCTGTGTATACTGTGTCAGATATATTGAAAGGAATGGGATTTATAACACTGTTATGGTTCTGATAGTTGGCCTTATCTGTGGCTAATCTTATTTTTTTCTCTGAGCTCCCCTGTCCTTTGTTGCACTCTGATTTGATTATTTTTTTGTACTGTAGTGATATCAATCTCTAGGAGGCAATGTTCTGTCACAATTAGAATTATTAGATGGCACTATTTATAAAATGAGGCCAAAGTGACTAGATAGTTATTTCCTTTTCTTTATTTTCTTTTTTTTTTTTTTTTGGTAGTTATAGACCCATTAGAGGAGCATCATCCACTTGTGGCAGGCAGGCCAGAGCACAGCTTATTAGTGTTCAGTAGGAGAAAATCCTGGCATGAGGCACCAAAGGTTACTTACAGATGTATTTCATGATAGATCTAAAGCTCTCTATTTTAACACTTGCTCTCAGTAAAGCTGCTGAACCATGGTGCTGTATTGCAGTACATTAAAATGCAATGGTAATTACCCTCATTATGAAAACATCTTCTCATGTCCCTTGAAATACTTGCTTAAAAACGTGTTAAGGGGGAGCACAGCAGTCACACAGTCCACAGGATGTGGGGGGTGAAGGGTAGGAGTGCAAATGTTCATTTATGGACAGCAGAGGTGATGAAGAGATGTCCCTCCCTGACTGAACTCTACTGCAAGATGCCATCTCTCAGGAAAGCTCTAATTCAGCAATTTCCAGTCAGAAATTTCGTTTATCCTCCCTGGAATCAGCACTTGGAGAGTCTCAGTGGTCCCCATTTGCCAGGCCTGCTATAGGAATGACCAATTAAAGGGGTTTTGTCCAGGTGTGTTCTTACCTGGTGCTCTCCTACAAATGCTCCCTTTTGGGAGTTTTGAGGTGACAAAGGGAAAGGTGATTTAGCTGGAAACAGGACTCATTAAAAGTCAGGTTTGTGTTTCCAACCACAAAGAGTAAAAAATGGCTCTTGTGCTTGGTGTGTAACCCCCAGGGTTTGGTTTGAGGAGCTGTACTAGCCTGGAGACAAAAGAGGACAGCCTTAATTAGAAATAAAACAAGCAGGATTTCAGCCATCCTGTGCTTGGTGGGATACAGAAGATGCAGAAAAGGGAAGAGGGAAGAGGATACAGAACAGACCTTGCAGTAAAAAACTTCTGAGTTTCCACAACTGCCACCTCCTAGAAAAGCTGTTCTATTGAGTGAGAGAATAAAATTAGGATTGTTCTCTCACACCTCCCCATCCTGAGCAGTGGTGGTGTGCTCTGCTTCTTAGCAGGGGACAGCAGCTCGAGTGGGATCAACATCTGATCCTCACAACGCCGTGGAAAACTTTGCTGACATCTCTGTGCCTTGCAGTTTGCTGCTCATTTGGAGCCTCCAGGAGCTGTGTGAGCTGAAAACCAGCCAGCTGGGTAATCGAGGTAATTAAAAGAGATGTAAACTTTCAAAGTAGCTGACACTTAGTCATTACACCGAGCTGTCATGCTTGACTGAGCTAACGTTAATTCCAATATCCCATTATATCTTGCTGATATCAGTTTAAAAGATAGCTGCTGTGTTTCTTCAGCAACTTGCAGCTACAGTCATAAAAGTATTGATTGCAGTGGGCTTTGACAGATGTGAGATGTATTTAAGAGAAATTGTGCCATAGATATTCTTCTACCTCAACTGCTCGATGCTGTATGGATTCCAGATATATCCTTCTGGATTTCACTGGTAAGGTCCTGTGGAATCTGCCTGAGAGGTGCAAGATTGAGGAAACACCTTCTCCTGGGCTGTATTTTTAGTTTTCTTAGCACAGATCTCTTTGATTTTTGTACCTGAACTACAAAGGTCCTGGGCAATGAGAGAAAAAGCAGATTTTAGACAACTGAGGCATTTTCTTTGAGCTTTCCCCACATGCTAAGGTACAGACCTCAGCTGAAGTGAAGTCTTCTAATTGACTTCAGCAGGCTTTGATGGAGGGGCCCAGCACTGAGGTTTTCCATTCCCTGGGAATTATCTACATTTTTAAGCGTTATTTTATCTTCTTGCTGGCATCCCACTGATTTCCCAGCAGTCAATTATTATTTTTAATGCCTTGTTAGATTTCTGTAGACACAGAAATCCCAGCCAGTGGAAGCTGTGTAGGAGCTATGGAGAAGTTCTCAGTTACAGGATATAAACTCTGTGGAAGTGGCAAGTGGGGTGCTTACAATAGCCTTGGTTCTTACAAATGGCTGGAAAATATGAAGTTTTTGTGTCCAACCCCTAAAGTATTTATTACTTTCTTTCCATAACTATTCCACCCTTCTTTGTCTTGTAAATGAAAATAAGTTTTATTAGGCAATAAATTTCTTCTCTTCTCTATGCAATTTTGAACGAGTCCATGTGCCCACACTGAAGCATGAAGAAAATACTGAAAATTGTCCTGGGATAAGAAAACTGAAGATTTTTTTTCATGTCCTTTTAAAAAAAATCACTGAAAACCCAGCAACTTGAAAAACTCAATAATTACTGACATCTCTTTCCTTAAAATCATGTACTAATTTACAGTATGGCAGGAAAAAAAATCAGGAGCAATCCCCCAAACTTGCATGAGAAGTGGGAATAGTGAAATGAAATAGTTACAGATTATTCACAGTTTAATTCTCTAATTTTGCCCAGAAGAATTGTGACCCTGTGGACTTTCATGGAGACAGGCACGCTGGCAGTATGAAAAAAAAAAAAAAAAAAGTTTTCAGCTCTATCTAAAGATTCCAAAGCTGTCATCAGATCAACGTGTGCCTTAGAGTGGAGCTTGCAAAAAATCATTCCTCAGCTAATATTCTCAAGGACAAGCTGTAGTTTGATTTGGCTCTTCCAGGAGATATTCCTGATTGCCTTGGAAAGCACTATTTTAAAGTGGGGGTGAGGGAGGGTGGTGCAGAGTTTTATTTTTAAAGCATTTCAAATTCCAACATCAGGCAGCTGTGAGGATGGAGACTCTCCTTTTCCCCTTAGAAAATTCATCTTGGATCTTCTATTTTACGCCTAATTGGGAATTGTTTTAATGAGTTTGTGAAAATCAGCCTGCTTTCCAAAATGGTCCAGAAGTTGGTTTTGTTTGGGTTAGAGTTTCTGTTTGTTGGTTTTTACACTGCTGTATGGAGGAATTCTGGGCTTCATTTTTTCAACATTTGCATTTAATTCATATGTAATAGACCCTTAATGCTGTGTAAATGGATAAGCCAACAAATCTTATCAAAAAATGCATGGAAACATGCTGGAGACAACAATCCCATAACTCAATGTTCCTGCACTGAGGCATTATGAATACCAACAATTTACTTTCTTTTTTCCTTTTCCCCAAAGCTGATTGACAGAGAAAATGAAAGTGCTAAATAAGTGTTCATGCTAGTTTATTTAAAGAGGTGCACAGGCTTTTTCTGTGCATCCCACAAGTTATTTAATGAGATTTGTGCACAAGGCTCCCACACAGTGCTTACCCCCCAATGGGCAAATACACACATTACATGGCCACTTCTAAATGCAGCAGCCTGAGAGGACCAGTGCCTTTTTATTCAGTCAGCAGTGCCTTTATAGCTATGGAAGGAATGGATCTCACATTTTGAAAATCCAAGTGATCTCTCCCACCTCTACTATGGAAGCAGTAGCTCCCATGAGTCACATACAGATAATTACTGATGGAGGAGTACCTGCTTTTAAACCCCTCAGGAAAATGATTACAGGGATGGTTTTGTTCAGGAGACCCCACAAACATCACTAAAGTAACAGATAGACATTGCAGAGCTGAGTGTTCTTTCTTTTAACCTGGTTGGAGATGTGGTCAGAAGGCAAATTCAACTGTGTTTGTAATTTCATTCATGAAATAAAGTATGAAAAGGCTCTCAGCTGCCCCATGCTTGGCTCAGAAAGGGAAAAGATTTTGTGAAATTAGTTTAAAGTGTTTTACAGAATAACATTGTGGGTGAAACTAAACCAGGGACAAGTTTTGGACACACCATAAATGGCTGCTGATAGTGGGAGAGCTGTTCTCGGGGCAGGTGTACCCATTTTTATTTCTAAATTTATTACTCTGAGCACTTCTGCTGGTCCCTTCATTTGGTTTGCTCTTCTACCTTTTTAGGTATTTAAGGGATTTTTTGGTGTTTGGTTTTGGTTGGGTTTTTCCTCCCTATTAATGGGAGGAAAGCCATTTTTCTCCAATTGCTCCTTCTCAAAAGGTGAAATGGAAAATGTTTCATAACTGGAGCATCTGAAAGCTCCATCCAGTGTGCACAGAGAATCAGAATGAGCAGGTCCTGGATAGGTCCTGTTAATCAGTTGAGATATTGGTGGACTGTTTTATAGGGATTGGGAAAGCCAAGTTTTCAGAGTTATCCATGTGAAATGCAAAAATAAAGGAAAGTGTGGGAGAAAATGCCTTTCTCTTCATATGTGTCAGTTTAAAGCCCACACTGGCACAAATCAACATTGATTTTTCTATCTCTACTCTGAAGTGGATTTTGTCTGCCTTTTGGTGAGATGTGGAAATTCCTAGTTGCTCAGGGGTGTAAATTAGCATGGAAAGTGTGTCTGTGAGAAAATGAACCACATATTTTTAATGGCTCTGTTTCCTATAGGTACTTAGAATTGTATTTATTTCACTTAGTAAACCTTTGAAATGTGTTCTATTCTGGGAAAGTTGTGTATCAAGTGCATCCATGGAAATGAGCTGGTTTCACCTCCAATCCTGATTTTGTCACATTATGTCAGGATGTAGTTTCCTGAGCCTCTGGAGTTGTGTTTTTGTCCCTCTGTCACCAGGGGTGTCCCAGGCATGAGCTCACAGTAGTGTCCATCCTGCTGCTGTACTGGTTAAAGAAAAAATTAACCTGGCATCCAGCTCAAGGATGTCAAAGATACTGAGAAGAAGAAAATTTGCCACATGTTTTTACAGTCATTTTTCCAAGTTTATCTCCAGTTTATTGGTTTAAAGGATATTTGCCCTCCAGATCCAGGCTTATAGAGCTGGGTAATTTGAACAACGATGCAGTCAGCTCTAAAAACCAGAGGCTTTGAGAGCTGGGAATGTTTCCTGTGGTGTGGCAGGCAGTGATCCTGGGCTGATGGGTGTCATTGTTTATCTCTGCTCAGAGTGATCGATGCCAGCGTTAACCACGGTGCTCCCTTTCAATGCCATTGATTGGAGCTGCTCCCACTGACAGTCCCCCCGTGTACACCACGGCTCCAGCTACCTGTTAACATGACTTCTGAATGCCTGGGGAGATTTAGGCTCAAAGGATGCTGTTCTTCACTGATTTACAGCCCTTGCAGTGCTCCTGAGGCTACGTGGAATGTAAATCAATGGAGGAGCTGGCCTAGGTGATGAACTGTTCCACTACAGAGGAACATTTCCATTTTGGTGTATTTACAGTATAATGCACTTAGGTCCTCAGCTGTTACCTCTAAAGCGAAGTAGGGGTGCAGCATTGGGAATAAAAAATAGAAAAAAACATTTGTTCTTTGAACACACTCACTTAGAGTCATTACTTCCCTTTTTCCTGGTGATGGAGTCAGCACAAAAGCACAGGCCTTAGAAAAGCAGTTCTGGCAATTCCCTGCAGTTTGACACGAGATCTCTGTGAGCACCTGAGGTGGATGTGATCCCTCACCTCTGGGTCACTGCCTCGGGTACACTGCCTTAACTTGGCAGGTCATTGCCAGGGGTGGGCTGTGAACCCTCCTGCTCAGACTCCTGCCATCCTCCAGCATGAAGGATGTCCTCAGACAGACCAAGGACCAGTTTGCTCTGAGCAATTTCACCCTGTGCTCGGGCAAAGTGCTCTCAGCAGGTCTGTCCCGTGGTAGGAGCCTGCAAGCAGCTGGTTCCTGGCACTTAGCCCATGACAGAGGCACAGGGCAGGAGTTTGATGGCTGAGGATGACCAAAGCTGCTTTACCTGCTCTGATCTGGGAGCAGATTCAAGCTTTGTTCCCCCGGGATCACAAAGCAGAGCTACATTTTGGAAGCTTAAAAATTATTCCATAATTTTTATTTTTATTTCTTTGACAATAGATAGTAACTTCTATATCAAAAAGACACTGCCATCACATTCTCACTCAGGCCGTCCCCATTAATCAAGCTGAGGGAATGGATGGTGATGGCTCAGTTGTTTATTGACAACCATTGGGTTTCCCCTCAGCCAATTCATGATGCTTGTCTGGATTAGTGTTGGAGTCTACCAAATAATCTATTAACACTTCAGGCTATTGACAGACTTCCCTGAAACACTTTTAAGTTATTTCATGGAAGTTAGCTTGGGAAAAACCCGGAGAAAACAAGTGCTCCCCTCCAGCCCTACCCAGTGCATTTGGGGTTTTTGCACTGGACAAATCAAACCAATCAGAATAATATTGAGGTATCACCAGCTGCAGAACAGGTTTGTGCATCCATGGCCCTGCCAGGGCCTTGGTTTGTGCAGCCTCCCCTGGTAAGATGCCATTCTTTCCCACATGCAAACAGAGTTTTCAACTGGCCTGCAGGTTGTCACCCAAAATGTCACAGTACATCCCCTCCCTGAGCCCAGATGCAGAGGTCAGGACTTGTAGTAGGGGGAAACTGGCTGAGATTTTGTTGCTGTTGTTGCCACCAATGTTAGAACAAATATTGAGATGTACCTTTGCCTGCACCATGGCTGCTGATGCAATCATGATTCCAATTTATTGTGCCTTTTCCACTGTTGTGGCCAAAGTTACAGCCATGGTACTCAGTGGCCTAGAGCATGAAAAAGCAGCAATCCTACATCAAATGAGTTTTGTTTCTGTCTTTCTTTTCTTTGTTTTCTATCCTCCTCAATCACTAATCACAGGCACAGAGTTGAAATCTGCCCATGGCTGTATCTCTAGACTCCCACTAACTTGGAGAGAGTGAGACCTGAAACCAGAGCTTTTGCCTTGGTTTTATTTTTCATTTTGAAAAAGAAAAACTAGACAAGGGAGTAGTCTGAGCTCGGGATTGGAAATCTGAGTCCCCAAAGAAATTATTTCTGTGCACCTACACCTTGAAAATGGGTTGTTTTCCTACTTCTTTGTGTTGATGTCTCAGATGCTAATTGCCTAATTAACAAGCTGACATGATCTCCACTGCTGAATAACTGAGCAAATTAGGATAGAGCTACATGTGTGTTACTTGAAGGACATGCTTCAGCTGGGATTTCCTTGAGCATCACGTTTCTGTGGAAACCTAATGAAACTGCTTTGTATTAAGTGCTTGTGATGATGTTTCTGACCTTTTGTGCTTCCTCTCCGTTCTTGGAAAAAGCACCTGCATTTTGGGCCAGCTTGCTATGCATGTAAATCACCATAAGTGGTGAAATTTTCTGGATTTGACAGAGAGCACTAAGTGTTGTGCTTTTGTTCCCTGTGCCACTGAATATGAGCTGGCTAAGTATACATACTGTGAGAGCTGTTGTATCAAGCTGTTAAATCCTAAGGAGCTTTTTATTGGACTTTCATGCTAAATAACTTCCAAGGTCCCACCTGGTGTTTTTATATAAATTATAAATGTTTTAAAAATACTTCAGGAAAAACACTTTAATAGCACAGTTGCCCACTGCAGTGTCTCACACGATGTAAACTTTTAGTTATGGCTATTTAGCCCTTCCCCCACCAATGACAGTCTGCTGCATGGGATTCAATTACAACTGTTTATTCAGCTTGAATTAAAGGTTTCTTTAGATATTTGGTCTTGGAGCATTTGTTCTTGTAGGTTTGGTGGGAAACACCCACAAATATGATTTTTGCTGCAGACCCCAGATAGCAATTGTGAAACATGGCATAAAGAGCATCATAAAATAAAACCACTGTAGCTTCAGAGAGGAAAACAGGGTTTTCCATGAGTTTGGTCTCGCTCAGCTTTACTGGGAGCTGTGGAACTCTCATCTTTGGCATTCAGAACAGCAGGAATATCAGGAGTGAAGCCCTGCAGCAGATCTGGAAGGTCAGATGTGTGCAGGGCAGATCAAGGATGATGCTCCCCTCTGTGAGAGGCTCAGTGGGCTCAGTGTTGTCCCCCTTAAACAGGGCTGAAGTGCTGCTATGGGGCAAAAGTTTCTTGCCTTTTAAACTTGATTATTTTACCCAGGAAACCTTTCTTCCTCTGCTGTTCTGCTCTCCTCATTAATGTTGACTTCAGGATTTTCCCTTCTAATGAGCTTGTGATCTCTGATACAAAAGTGTTCACATGTGCTGGGGCTGGGTCTGTAGACCTAACTGCAGTTAGTAATTGAACTTGGAACTGTGATCCATCATTTCCACCATGGTCCAGAGCCTCTGGGTGGAACTTGGCTGCAGGTGGAGCTGGATTGTTCCTGTTTGCTGGTGGGGTCACTGGTGAGCGGTGATAAAACTGGAAAACAGAAAAAAGCCGCCTCCCAAATATTTGCATAACACTGGCCAAGCTGGTCCTGTGAATTTCAACAATACAGGAGACCTGCAAGGTAGCTGGGTTTGATTCAGAGCAAGGGGTTTTCCCAGAATAGGGAGTTATTTGCTGTACATAACTCTTGTGACCATCAGCTGTGCCTGGGCTTACAGTACACTGCAGATCAAAGTGTTATTTCTGCTGGCCTTGAAACTGCTGCCTGGAGTGAGATAATATCTGCAAATGATGCATTGTAACTGTTGACACGGGAAAACTGTTTTGCAATCTAGTACAGCAAAAATAAATTAAAAAAGCAATCGGAGAACTTGCAAATGGAACAATCCTGCAAATATTATTTTTCTCTGCCTTCCTATTTATTCATACATTTGTAAATGCCAAAATGTCTTTTACCTGCCCTTTCTCAAGGGCAGATCCCTAGTGCCATAGTAATTGAAAATTAAGAATTTACAGTATCATAATTAAATTCTGCCCTTTGAACTCGTGTGGACTCTAGCTGCATATTAACAGCTTCCCACGCAGATCATGAGTGGCAAGAAGTATTTTGATCACCAACTGCTGCAAGATAACATAACAAGCTCTGACAGCTCCCTAATTACCAAACTACCCACTAGTTAAAAACTCTTTCATACTATAGCAATTCTCTTCCGTGCACATAAGTCAAAAGGTATAACTAATTTGTCCTTTAATTGGTATCTATATTGCTGTTTAAATAAAGGGCACATTCTCCCCCAGTATGCTTAAATATTAATTTGTCATCTATGAACTGAATTTGGGAAATAATTGGAGTGACTAAGACTTTTTTCATTGATTTTTATCAATTTTTCCACGAAACATTTACATCTTATTTGATCATTAGTCATGTTTAGTGATTGGCAAATCATGTACAGTGATCCTGAGCAAAGCTGAAGTTCAAATGTTTCTGTGTACACATCAAAGATTCCCACCAGTCCAAGTCCCAGTGCTCGTGGCTGGGTATAAAACAATAATTAAGCCTTAAAAGAAGGTTGCAGAGTGGGCAGACCTGGCACCTGCACAACAGCAGAGGGAACCAAGTCGTGCCTGCAGCACAACACCCCCTTCCTTGTCCATAACCTCATCAAGGTTATATTGATTAAACTCATTAACAAATTCTTCCCCATGCCAAGGAGGGGGAGATGGCTCTGCTGCCTCAGCTGCCCCCCAAAACTGGCCCTTGCCCACCACCCAGTGCCATCTCTCTGCTTTTCCTGTTGCTGGCTATAATTTAGGGGAGAGAGGAAAAAAAAAAGAAAGAAATAAGAGGTTCTGGTGGCTTGCCAGCTTGGAAGGAAGAGTGGGAAGGTGATATGGAAGCTGCAGTAACTACATCTTCAGCACAGACACACAAAGAGCGAATCTGGGTGGGTCTGGAGGTGGAAGAGGCGAGAACAGGGATATTCTGCTCCCGGGAGAGCTGTCCTTTCCAGAGGGACCAGGACACGCTGCGGATGCTCCCGGGGATGCGGGGCCGCGCTGCCGGAGGGACGCTGCTGCATCGCCCGGGCTGGGGGTGGCAGCAGCTCCTGCCCCCTGTCCCCTGTCGCCTTCGTGAGCCTCTGGTGATTGAACGCTGCCCTAAAATGCGGCCAGAGGAGGTGGGAGACCCTAATGTAGTTTTGGTAAATACCCCTCAGGGAATGCACTGCAGGCAAGCGTAGTAAACGCTGGTTTCCTTTCTGCTTTTCTCTTTTGTTCAGTACCTGACAGGATTTTAATAGGAACGCCGCCTTCAGTGCATGTAAATACAGTGGGGTATTTTGATGCTGATGGCTAAGATTCCCTACATTATTTAGGTATCTAAAAAGGCAGGCAAGTGCTTCTGAGAGCATCGCTCTGTGCCTGGATCCATCAAGAGCAGAGGCTCAAATGAACCCACATGTGCTGGCTGTACCTCAGGCTGCCACTCCATCCTCTGTGCCTTTCATAATGCACAAAACAAACTCAATTTCTTACACAAACCTTCTTCCTTCAACAATACCACGTCCTTTGCATGCATTTCTCTAATGATCACCAGTGAATTCAAACTGCTCGAACTCACAGAATGGAACAACAGATCCCTGCTCTTACAGCACAACAGCAAACCTCAGCTCTCTGAAGAACAAAAGAGGGCTCAAAATGTTTGTCAAAACTTTTTTTTCTTCATGCTTCATTTTTTTTTTTTAAATGGCAGGGTAGAAGATTATTGATCTAGCTAAGAACTTTCTCTCCATAGCAGAAAAATAACAAGTTACCCAGAACAAGAATGTGGTGACCTGAGTACAAGTTACTCAAGAGAATCATTAGCTAAAACTTTAAATTATTTTAGCAATCATTTTTTTCTTTCTAAGGAATTTCTGGGTCATGCTTTTAATTCTGGCCAAAGCAGAGTCAGCTCAGTGAGGAAAAATGTAATTGATAAGAAAGCCTGATGAGACCAAAAAAAAAGTGGCTCTGTCATTAAAATATTTTTAACAAGTAAGTTCGTTAATCACTGTATATGATTTGCCTTGCTAGTAAGAAATACCTTTGTGCACTTGCTTTTCCATTGGAAAGAGAAAGAAAATATCAGTGCAATGTAACAGGAGGAGAATTGCTGGCAGTCTGAGAGATTTTGGTAAACATTCACTTGTGCCAGCTCCCCCAGATTCATTTATGAGCGAGTCAAATGTTGAAATGTAAACTTAATATAGATGACACTGTGGAGAGGAAAAAGGGGATGGTCATTTAAGTGACTGACCAGCATGTTCATGTTCTGGGATGAATATTGTCCAAAATGGAACTGAATATAGATGCACTCATCACTGTTCTGTACAACATGTTGTGTGTGATGTATTTAAGGACCAGTCCATTGGTCTGATTACAGAAAATCCAATTAAACTCACCTCCATCCCTCCCAAGAGAAGGAATATTTCTATATAGATCATAGCAGAAAGTTTATATTCATGTGGTTTTCCCACTGTTTCTGTGTTTGCTTTGGGCCCACTCAAAGTCTCTTTCCTTCTGTGTGTCCCTGTGGATGAAACTCCTTGTGTGGAACGTGTATCCTCAATGCCTCTGTGGGTGACAAGTTGGTCATGGCCCATCAGAGTGACTCTCATCAGGACAGCACTGGTAGAAGCAGGTGGAGGGAAGGAGGTGAGCAGATACCACGGGTTTAATGAAAAACCAATTCTCTCTGCTTTCCTGGCTACAACCACCTGGCTTCTTGTATCGACTGCTGAAATGTTCTGTAATTGCATAAAAAGGACCTCCAGACAGAAATCTATTTTTTGTTCCTCCTCTCCTTTGTATTAAGTGAGCTCTTCTCTAATGTTACTTTTTATAGCCTATAATCATGGTAATTATGTTTTGTTGAATCTTTCACAGTAGTCTAACATTTAGTAACATTTATCTCACTGTGCTGGGACTGGAAATCTTCCCTGCCATCAGATGTTAATTCTGTTATATTGTTGTGGCAATATGGGAGCTAAGCCTAAGTGCAGTTGTTACTTGTTACTGTTGTTACCTTTGGCAAATTACTTTGGTTATTACCAGTAGCTGCATTTGGAAGGTCACTATTAAGCAAAGCATGAAGAAGATAAGAGCTATAGAGACATTTAAATATCCATGTAAAACACAGAGTTGTTGCACTGGTCAGCATCCAGCAATCAACAGGCCTTGCTTTCAGCATTGTGCTCATTCAAATGATTATTTTTTGATGAAGAACCTCTTGTGTGCTTTTTCAACAGCATGTAAGTGTATCCAAAGCTAACTCAACCACAGACATTCTCCTAAATGCTAATATAAGTATAGTCTTGCCAGCTGATTCCTATAAATGCTGGACTAGATAGCACCTGTATTATCAGATCAATAAGAGCAGGTATTTCAAAGGACAGAAGTTTGGAGAATTAACACTGTGGTTTCTGTCAAAGGGAAATGCTTATCCCTTTTTCTCCCTGTCATCTGCTCACTTGCTCTCCCACCTTATGACTGGTATTGCTCTCTGTGCTGTACACAAACACCATTAAACTCAATTGAGGCACTCCAGGACAACAGCACATTTTACACCAACAGTTTATTTCTTGTTGTGTTTCTCCAGCCTGGAGTGCTGTCATCATTCCAAGGTAATATCCTCAGCTGGCAAAACCCAGCTGTGGTGTGTAAGCTTGTGTCAGTCGGGATGCACCCTGTAATAAAGGCACTTTTATGAGATGTCTGTCAGGTTGTCAGGTGCTTGAGGTGGTTGCTCAGAGGAATCCACAGATTTTGGGTTGTCAGTGGGGCAGATGCAATCCTCCCCTGATCATGTCTGCTGCCCACAGCCCAGAAAGTTACAGCATGGATCTCAGTTATGTTCATCTCAGGCTGCAGCAAGCTGGAATAAGGCTGATCAAATGGCTGATATTTAGCTAAAAGCATTTGCTGCTGCTTCTTTGTGTGTCCCTGCTGCAGCCTTTCCTCAGATGCTCATTAGCTGGGGTCACTGCAGCCCCTGCCCAGGGGAGCCCTGTGATGCCCCCTGTGCACCTCACAGGGACAGATTGCTCCAGCAGCAGAGCAAAGCCAGCAGTGATGCCCCTGCCTGAGTGGGATGACACAACAGTGCTTCAGAGCCTGCTGTTCTCAGGTTTTGTGGGGTTTGTGTCACAGAACTGGAGGCTCTTTGGACTGGATTTTCTCTATTTCCACAGCAAGCCCCCAGCAGGGGTGGCTGGAGGACAGCTCCTCTCAGGGCAGGGCCAGCTGGGACTCAGAGCAGCACAAAATCCCACAAGGGGCTGACCTGACCTCTTGTGTCACTGTAAATGATATTTAAACTGCTGTAAAGGGAAATGGGTGCCAGTGAAGGCAGGTGGCTGTGAGTGTTCGAGGGTGAGAACAGAGAGGAGGGAGTGTCTCATCACCTTCTGCAGCTCCTTCCAGGCATCTCTTCACCAAAATGTTGTTTCTTCTCTGGGTTTTCATGAACTTGTCATCCTCTCTGTCTGGAGACAGCACCACTTCTCCCCACAGGTTTTAATTTTGATTCAATCAGAGGGAAAGGGAACTTCATATTTTCCTGTAGCTACTGTGGGGAGCACAAGCATGCTGGCAGCAAGGTGATCTCTGGAGTAGAGCTCTGAGGAAACAGCACAGTGAGCCCTGGGATGCAGTGTAACCAGAACAAATGGATTCATTTTTTGTTAGGACATTGTTCAGCTGCCACTGTTGCCTCTCCTTTCAAGGCCTGATGTTGCTCTGGAATTACAGCTTTCCTTCTCCTAGAATAGTTTCCTTGGCAGGAAATGTCCCAGTGCTCTGTTCACCAATAGAATCCCCAGCCTAATGTTTTTGGCTTTTTTTAAGAGCAATAATGAGTGCAACATCTGCTTGCAGAGCTTTTTGCTGCAACAAACTTTTAATAGAAGAGAAGTCATTATTGATTTCTAGTGTTATTTCAATTTCTTTGCCTTCCCACCACTCTGCTCCAGTGCTCCTGACAAGCAATTGGCTGCCAGGTCCTGGGGCAGGAACCAGCAAGACAAATCCCATACAGGATTTGAGCATCAGGGTAAGGCTTGGGCAAAATTCAGGTTCCTGTGTCTGGAATTGCATCTCTGAAAGCTCATCCAGCTACCTGCTCTGGGAATGCCTAAATGCTTTGATTTAACAGCATGCCTCAAGTGACTGGATAAAATGTGCCAGCACTTCTGGAAGCAGGGTCCTGATTCCAGGGCTCCTACCTTTCCAGAGGCAGTTTTCAGATTTATTTTTCTCTCCACTGCCCCAGAAGGGCTGCTCTGCCTGTGATTTAGTGACCAGGGTGCTCAGCAGAGGTGGTGATGAGAATATCTGGCTCTCTGCTTTGCTGGTTGAAGGTTTTAGCAACAAAACCTCTGTGCAGTGAAAAGGAAAGCTCCAGCACCATCAATTGTAGCTTTTTTGGCACTAAATGGCTGATTTGAGCCCATGTTCTGGTACAAAGGCTGTGGATGTGTGTTCAGAGAGGGCCCTGGGTGGGAACTTCCCATAGAAAAATGTTGGGAGTCAGGCATTTGGAGGTGAGAGTTAAATCTTACATCTGACCCACATCTGCTGATGGGGAACTGGACAAAAACTGTGATTTCAGGTACTCTGGGCTCCAACCATGAGATGTTTCACATTCATTTGGAGGCACTGTGTAAGTGTAGTTGTAACACCAAACTGCTTTTCTAGATCTGCTCAAAAAATTTATAATATTTTCTTGCATTTTACCTGTCCAAGAAATTTTTGCCTCCTTTCATGTTTTCTAGTGGTACTTCTAAAAACATTTTTCAAATGAAAAATATTAGCCACCTATGTGTTGTTGAAGGACAAATGCAAGTTGTAGCATCAGCTGTAATTATTCACTTGTGTTCCTTGAAATGCCATTTTTAGCCAGTTTTGCACATTTTACAAATGCCTTCCGTGCCAAATCATCCATGGAACGTACAAATCATCCCAATTGTTAAATTCATTAACCTAACAAACTGTGGACTAAAAGCCACATTTAAAGCCTGCATCCTAAATAGTATTCTCATTATGTGGAATCAGATTAGTCCCTAATCAAATTTGATTTGGAGCTTGGAGCAAAAGGTAATGGAGTATGACCCCTGGTGTAAAGCAAGGGTAGGTGGAGTGAGTATCTAGCACCATGATACCTCCATTTTGTGCTGTCCCAAGTAATTCCATCTTTTCTGAGCTCTTTCATAATTTTGTAAACAGATTTGCACTTGTTTAGCTCCTTACCTCAGCTCCTCACACACACACACAACATCTGCTAAGAAATTTGCAGATATTTGTCCCAGCAGCTTGATGTTTTTGCACATTCATGTCACTGATGTAAATTTAATAGCATGGCCCAATAATAATTATCAAGTCTGTAATTGCTGTGCCAACAGAATGAGCATTGCTGGGACACCGTGGTTTGAGACACAGCAGAGACAGAACAGGAGAACATTTCTGCTTCAGAAAGTTTGCTTACAAATAGAAAAGGCAGGACAGGGTAAAACATGCACACAGAATGGGGGGAAATGCTCGAGACAAATGTTACAGTCAATTATTTTTCTCCCAGAATACTGTAGAGAGGTGAGGAGAGAGACTTGTGATAGAAATGAGAGGAAGGACTGAAAAAGACCACAGCATTTCATGTATTGGGATAGTGGATTTTTCCTGGAGATTTCCATGCACATCTGAATGATGTTCCTTAATGGAGATTTAGGAAACCTTATTTTCCCCAGTTGCAGTCTTAGGTCTTCTATTAACCCACTGCATTGTCCTATTAATTTCATGTGGGAATATTCAGTATGTTTTTGAAAAATCAAGTCTGTCCTACAACTTTGGTAAAGCACCAAAAGACAAAGGTTTATATTGAGGTTTTCTATTGGGTTTTAAATTTTTGCTTTTTGAAAAGCTAGATTTTCTTAGAGCATTCTTTGAAACTGTCCCATTCATGCAGTGCCATAAGATATTATTTTATTTGCCAGTGTCTAATTAAAGCTGTAGCTGTTTATAGGATAAATGAATACCATACCCCAAAGTTGCTTTAGCTCTTTAGTTGTGTGTCAATAAGAAGGAATGGACTGCATCTACAAATACAAAAGAAAAAATACTCAATAAATGATAATTTAAAAAATCCTTCTGATATTCAGAAGCCCCACTGTCAGCTCTTTGGAAAGCAGGAGAGAAATACTTGTACAAGTGTGGTCAAGGACATGACGTGAGGTTACCACAAAGCAATTTAGCAGATAAGAGTGTGTGTGACAGTGCTGAGGTCATTCCAGCCTGCTCAGGAGCTGATTTGTGACCAGTTTTAGACACCTGAGATTTGTGGCTGCCTGTTTGCAGCAGTCACTGCTCTGTCAAGGTTCTTGCATATTTTCCTGCAGAAGGGCAAAATATGGTCCCTTGTTCTACCTGCTCAACTGGCAGTGGAACACCTTCTAAAACCATCTCTAAAACCATCTAAGTGGGATTCTAAAACCTTCTAAAGCCATCTCAGTGGGAAGTTGGGTGAGGTTTTATTTATTATTGTTATTATTATTATTATTATTATTATTATTATTATTATCATCATCATCATCATCATCATTATATTTCTTATACAGCCACCTCAAAGCCACCATCAGTAATCTGGTGCAGACAGCAATCTTTGGTAATAAATGGGTAAAATAGTAGTTATTAAAAATTACAATGATTTTCCAGAACTTTCACCTAAAACTGAGATTACTTTTCCTTTGTTTCACTATAGAATTAAAAGAGTTGTCCATTTGCTTTTCCTCTTTGCAGGTAGTTTCTTTTTCTTCAGTCTTCTCAAAAATTTTAGAAGATAAAAAAAGCTCCTCAGCTCCTCAGACCAAACTCTTCAGAGAGACCTAGAAAATTAATGGGATAGCTGGTTCTCTTATTATTCTCCTTTTTAAGCTACAAAAGTTTTAGATTTTTAACTTTTTGGCCCTTTTAAGTAAATTTGTAAGGATTAAGGAGTTTTGAATCTCACTTCAATAAGGTCTGTCTTTCTCCTGCTGGAAGGAAATGTGGTTATGTAATTGGAACTATATCAAAACCTTTCTGCTTGCTGAAATAAAAGCCCCTGCTCCTGCCAGTTTAGCACCTGCCCACAAGTAGCCTTTGTGGGGACTTCTGGAGTTTTATTTGGTGTCAGCAGCTGGGTGAGAGTTTGGCTCCAAGAAATTGCTTTGAATTGAGCACCAGAGCATGAGGATGGAAGAATGGCAGGGATAGAAAATAATATAAAACCTGAGCAGCAAACATAACTTATTAGCTACTCCTAGTGCAGCTCCTGACCAAAATCCAGTTTGCACCTGGAATATCTGGTTCAGTTATCATGTCTATTAGGAGAAAGCTCTGTGGGTTTTTTATCCCACCCCCTTGTGTCTTCTGCCATTTAAATTTGGTCCTTCCCTCCCAGCTCCCCACCCAGCCCATGAGAAGCTGCTGTTTCAACACACAGAAATTCATGTTAATCAGTTGCCCATGCTGCAAAGGAGGATGCCCAGCTCCAAATTCCAGCATCAGGGCCTGCAGGAGGGCAGAGCAGGAGCAAAAATATCATTTCATAATGAGCAGCTGGGCTTCAGCACATGCATGAGGCATAAAAACTGTCCCTGCAGGCAGACACGGGGTAATTTGTCAGAAATAAGAGAAACAACATACTTAAGGCATAATTTGCCTATTTTGTGGGTTCCTTCATGGCAAATATTTTGAAAAATGAAAGTGCAGTAAGGACAGTCTTCTCTTTCCATGCTCTCCAATTTTTGAGGTGTTAAGAGGTTTTTTACTGCTTGCTTTAAGTAACTGAGCTGATTTTACCTTTTGGTCTTGGCCAGTACTTCACTGGACAACTAATAAATTATCTGAGAAAGAGGAGCTAGCTGGGGAGAAAAGGATTTGGGTCAAATCTTATAAATAGCTCCTGATGAAAAATATAGGAACAAGAGAGAATTCAAAACCAGTTCATGGGAAATGCCAAAATGTTTCTTTTCAGCATTTTAATGATCCAACTTCTGAACTTTTTGCTTCAAATCAGCATTTTTAGGTTATTAAAAAAAAAAAGCTCTACGTACTAAAAAATGAAACAATACCTTGCTCAGGAGTTAAACTGAAAACATAATAAAATACTATTTTTTTGTTGTTGTTGTTGTTAAATGAAGCATTTTAGATTGTGCCTATGCTAAATGCAGAAGTTTTCATGTTGTTGAAATAGCATGTATTTTTTGACCTAAACCAATTTCCTTCTCAAGCCCAGAATTGGCTGGGAGACTGAAAAAGCTATTTTTCCTCTCTCCTTCTCCCTGTCCCAGCATTCTTGAAGTCTTACATTTCCTTGGCAGACTTTTTGAGTGTGGACAGGCTTTCCTGGAAGCAAATCTATTTACCTGTGATTAGAAACCAAATTCCTTCTGCTGAAATATTTTTCACATCTGTTCCTTCTGAGACAACCTTTGCTCCAAAATACTTTGCAGAACACTTTCCTTGGACGTGCACTCAATGAGCAATTATTCCATGTGTGCTTTTTAAAAGCTTTGATTTTCATGGCAAATGGAGGAGTTAAATTCCTGCAGTATTCTGTGAGCAGTGGAAACACCCTCAGGAGTGGATTTATGTCCATTTTTAAACCAGCAAAGGCTTGCACTGGTTGAACAGGATTGGTGCAGGAGCCCTGCAATCACATCCACATCTTTTCCAGCTAGGTTGGCTGCTGGTTGGAAAATAGACCTTTAAAAGCTGCTCTCAGGCATGTCCAAATCTATAAAAATGTAGTGCCACACCATGGTAATCTTATCTCTCACTCTAGTAGCTCTTTCAATAATGTCAAAAAATACTTCAGGACTCTGAAGAGCAAGGAGCTGGATGAGGAGAGAAGGCAGAGTGGATGGTTTTGCTCAGGACTCAGCTGTTCAAGTGGCTGCCCCATCTATTGCTGTGTTTGCTCTGTGTAACTCCCAGGCTCTGAAAATGGAGAAAAAGAAAAAGCAATGGACATTTACAGACACCTCTTAAGGTGCTCTGATGGTGGCTGAGAGCAAGAGCTGGAAAGGAAGGCTGGATAACCAAAAAGCAGGCAGCTGCTGCTGCCCTAGATACTCACCACATTTGTCTTTTAAATTTCTACCTGACCTGGGACTGGGAGCACTGGGGGATGTGGTGAGGGGAAACTGGAGTCTGATGGGGTCCAGCTCACAGCCAGAGGGTCTGACAGAAGCATGAACTAACCCCAAAACTCCAAGGGATGCCAATGATCCTGTCTCTGCTGCTCTTCTCTGAACTCAAAAATGCAGCTGGGAGCACAGGGGCTGTGGCTGTGGTGAGTCTTACCTGGGCACTCACATGTTCCCACAGCACAGAGCTCTTTCAGTTCAGTCTTTGTGCCATCCTGCCATTTTTCTGCTTGGGAAGAGACAGTTCCGTAGTTGAAATCTAATTTCTGGCTGCTCTTTGCTGCTCTGCTGAGGTTGTGAATATAAGGGGAAAAAAGGAGGAGAGAAAAATGTAGACTTTTGTGGTATTATGGGGGAAGGAAATAGATAATTTTCATGGGAGGAAAGAAGAAGATTGGTGTGAATTTACTGTAAGTTAGAGTAAAACACTTCATAGATGTATGGATGTTATTACCCAGATCAAGGGTATTATATGGAAATACATTTAGTTTTGTGCCCAAATTCCAGTTTAACTTCTGCTAAGTCAATAGAAAAGGTTGCAGGGTGTTGAATGGGAGTGAGATGTAGGTCTATAAAAGTGCTTTTCTTTTCACTGGGGACATTGCTTTGCTATTTGTACTCTTTGTTTCTTAGGAACATCTCTCAGAGGTCCTCCCTCTTTCATTTCTCTCGTCAGAGACATGTGATTAATGATCTCTTTTTAAGCTTTATTTTTCCATTCAGCTCACTAATCCAGTACACATGTGCATAGTTCTGAAAACCTGAATTGTCACCACATTCATTCAGCCTGGTGTACCTAGACTCGTAACTATCCTGGAATCTGACAAATAAAATCATTTTAATGAACAACAGCAAACAGTTCATGTTGAAACAGCTGTAAGCACAGTATGCAAATCATGTTTACTGGTAGCTTGTGCTCCAGAGAAATAATCTTTATATGGCTGCTTTATTATTTACAGGAGTTCCAAAATTTAATTTTAGTCAACACTGACAGATGCCATCCATGTTAATAGTTGGGATGCCAGATATGAAAAATGCTAAGCATATGCAGAGATCTCATGTTTGTGAGTTGATAATGTGGTTGACAAATGGGTTTAACAATATCCACTCCTTTCTGAGCAGTGGGCCAAAATTCACCTGAGGTCTGTGGGAACAGAGTGAAGAAGAAGGTCAGAGTGAATATGAATGAAGACAAAATAAAAGAATGACTCCAGAGAGCAGTGGATATAATAAAAGCATGACAGAGGATGATTAATTATATTTTAGAGTCAGATAATTCCCAGAGAATATGCGTGCATGATAAAACTTTCTAACCTTTAGAGTTGTAATTAAATGAGAGATACACTAATCTGACTAAGTAGAGACTATTCTGTTCCTAAAACAGCATTAATGCATATATTAAAAATGTGTTTAGTTTAAATAAACAGTCCTACCTGCTGTGAATAAAGTCAGAGGCTATAAATGCAGAAGAAAGCAATGAGAGTAAAAGAGCTAAATTAGAAGAAAACTAAAGGAGATTTTGAGGTATGAGTGAAATGTGTAAGATGGTATAGGAAACAAAGAGCAGAATTAGTAAGAACAGCTATGACTGGAAGATGGGGTGAAATCCTTCAAAAATTTTCTTGATTTTTTAATCCCATGTCCTTATTTTGAGGATGCTCAGTTAAACATTTGCACTTTTTCTGTCAGTGAGTTTGGTGGCTCAATCAGAAGCAGCATGAACTCAGCTTTTGACTGGTTGGCAGGTTGATTTGGGACAAAAACTCTAAAAAGACTTGAGGGTGTAAACTGGTCCATATGTATCCAGCAAAAGTGAGCACAGATGAGAAGGAGCAGGTTCCTCTTCCATTGCTTACTTCAGCTCAAAAAGCATCTGAAAATCTTTCTGGACCTTGACATTGCAGAGCTTTTCCTTCAGGTGAAATTTTAGAGTGGCTGGGCAGGAGCTGGGCTGGATTGCTTGGGGATAGACCTGCAGATTGCAATTATTGCCCACTTAACTCCATTCCTTAGCAGCAATTACTGAGGTGCTGGAATCTCAGGCAGAAACCCACAGTGCTTTAATTTTTAATTAACCCAGAAGGCAGAGCTTAAGGACAATGAGCCGTGTCCCCCTGTTTAGTGAACTTGACTCTGGTCAGAGTCAATATGTTCATTTATACTGAATTCTACAGGAGTTATTGCAACCCTGCTTTTCCTACCTCACTTTTAAGAGCATATTCTTGAGTGCCACCACACAGCACATATGAGACAACAGCAGGAGTTTAGGAAATACAGGTCCTGCTTCACTGACCTGAGCTCCTGATCAGTGACACCATAAAAGAAAAAAAAATACAAAGAAAAAACCCAAAAAAGAAAAAAAAAAAAAAAAACAAAAAAATAACCCTGAAGAGTGGAATTTGAGAAGGAAGATATGCTTTTAAATAGATCTGGATGTATTGCAGAAGCCTGGGCATAGAGCAAGCCTTTATATTCATGGTCTGCTTAGCAAGCCTAATGTTTGGCATTAAAATTGGAATCTGTGAAATGGTTAAGTGCATGTTTAATCATAATGGATCATGGACCCATTCATGTATACCATTGTAACATTTTTTCAACTTTTTAAAGAACATTTTCCCTTAAGTTTTAAGGTAATAATGTAGTGAATTGTGCTGATTTCACCCTGATCTCACATTTTTAACTTTGAGCAGGCTTGATCAGCAAATTTTAAATCAAAGCATTTCCTGTGGCTTCTCAGATTAAAGCAAGAGAAACACAGCTCAGCTGTTTATATACAAACATGCAACAGTTATAATGAAAGAATTGCCCACAATGCCAGTGTAACTATAGTAACCAGCATTCACAAAGATCCACAGTTAAGGGTGGTTAAAGCCAAATACATATTTGTTTCACATAGACAATATTATTCTTGTAATGGAGCACAACAGCACAAAAAAAGGACCTACAGATGCAAACATTAGCTGGGTGTGGAGTCTCCTACAAAATAAACTCTGCTTTTGCTAGGAGTGTGAGTACTCCCAGGCTGCTCCAAGCTGCCAGAAGACAGAGGCATTCAAAATGCTATTTTAGCACAAAGCCAGCTGAAAACCCAGTCCCCCAAACCCTCATCCACAGCAGGGTCCCCTGGCAGAGACCCCTCTCAGCAGAGTCCCACTGCCTTCAGCAGGGTGGTGAGGGATGGACTCTCTCTATCCTGCAGCAATTTCCTCACCCTCACACTGCTGCAAATACCAAAAATGAGGCATTTGATTGTGGCAGAGCTGACTCTAAGTGATGGAAAAAAAGAGAACAGCAATAAACAAACAGAAGGCAGATAGAGAAAATAAAAATAACGAGTGGATGTACAGTGTAATCAAAGAGCCTTTCTAGTTTGGATACACTTTATGATGATGCTCTGTGGTTGGTTGGGTTTGTTTTTTGGTTTTTTTTTTTAAGTCTATGGCTGATTGCAAGCAAAAATAACTACTGATCAATAGAAACCTCCACTGGGAATGGAACACTGCCTGGAAATGATCTTAGCAAAGCTATCTGGCTCATTGCCATGCAGGTTTGTGCAACTACTCCCTCAGAGTTGTTTTAATTCTTCCTGTATGCAGAAAAGTCACTGCTAGCCTGTGTCCACCTTTGCAGCCTGGCAGTTTCAGGGAGTGTGAGGATACAAAAGATGATGGGTTCTTCTGCTTTGACTGCACTCAAACAGTGATTTTTGTTTTGTCCCACACTGAGATTGCAGAGCATTCAGGGCAGAGGACAGGGAGAGTTTGGAATCCAGACACTTTCTGAAGTGGGAGAGGATCCCAACAAGATAATCTCACCTTCCTTAAAGAGAAAGGCAAAACCATCCTGCAAATCTTGCAGATCTGACAGAGGGGAAAAAAGTCACTCCCAGCCCAAAAGCTGGTAAGTCAGGAAAGTTTGAGAGGCAGAGCCTGGGAATGGATGTTGTCCTCCCTTCTTTAGTCCCAGCAGCTCCTCCTCACAGCCTGGCTCCCCACTTTCCTTCAGATAAAACCCTCAGATATTCTCTAGGTTGTTGTTTGCTTTATACAAAGAAAGCAAAATAAATATGACCAGGCTTGTCTGAGATGAGTGCTTTCAAGCCTGAAAATACAATACTGGCCAAGGATTCTCAGGATTCAGAATAATTCTGAGTTGTGTTTGTTTCAGCCAAACTTAAAGCAATGTTGTGTTTTTCACAGGACCTAGCTGTTATAATGTTATTTAAATCATGATAGTTGTTGTTGTTGATTGATGTGGAAGGAAAGCTAAGGGTTGACAAGTGGAAGGGCCCAGTTCATTTGAACATTTCCACCAGATCTGAAGGAAAAATGAGACAATAACACTGAAAATCACATATAAATAGAAAATTGAAAGCAGCAAACTGGGAACAGTCCAGGCAGGATGGAATACTCATCATGACATCTTCACATCACAGGACAGAAGTTTAAAATCTTGTTCCTAAATCAATAAAGAATTTAAAAATGGGATGCTTTACCCCAGTCAAACAACACTTTAATCTTCAATTTCAAATAATGCAAAAGCAGGTTGCCATGACTACTGAGTGCTACTGTGTGTCTTGATATCTGGATAATTGCTGAATATTTGTAGACAAACAGCTGACGTGCATCTTTCACTTGCAAACTTGGAAGCGTAACTAGTTGTTGATGCGAGTCCCCTGGTGTCTGTGTGAATTGGCTCAACACTGAGGTACATTTATCTCTCTCCAGACAAAAAGAGAGCTTTTCACATCTCCACATCATGCCCAAAAGTCGCTGTTAACACAGGGGGCAGCTCAGAGTCACGGAGCTTCCCCGTTTGGGTAAACCAGGGCTGCTGATGTGGCTGACTGGATTTTATGGAAGTTGGGTGTTTGATCTTTGCTTGCAAAACTCAGTAGCTTTTCCCAGAGAAGTGGATCTTTCCACACAGCTGTGGAGTGCAGGGAGAGCTGTCAGTGTTTTTGGGCTTGTCAGGGATCTGTTTCGGGGCTGTTTATGCAGCTCTTCCCCATAATTCTTCCTTTCTCTGGTTGGGTGGGAGATCAGATCCAACAACAACTGCTCCTGATTTATTTTTCATTTATATTTGTACTGATGATTTCAGTTAAACTGTTCTCATGCAAAGTGAGATGTGGAATTTCCTCTGCCCTCATATATTATGCATATACACTTTACTCTGTTTGTCTGCTAAATGCAGCATTTCCCACTGCCATGGAACTAATTGGTGTTTAATCCTGCATGAGCAAGCACTGCCCCTAGTGAGGCTAATTCAGACACCCATAACTTTCAACAACACTATAAAATCCAAATTTTTATTAACTTGTAATCATCTATAAGTGTTCTAACTTGTAATCTGTAAGTGTATTAACTTGTAATCATCTATAAGTGTATAAACTTTTAATCATCTATAGGACCTGTGTAGTTTGTACTTAGGCAAAGCATTCAACTTCTATTTATTTTTTTTTAAATTTTATTTATTTATTTTGCCTGTGGCATGCATTTGAAAATAACTGCTCCTAAAACCAGATGGAAAACGCTTGAAAGAAAAAGAAATCCTTAGTAATTTCCCTGCTTCTTATCCAATTCAGAAATATAATTAAATGTTAGGGAGACCAAATTTCTCTCTCCCTTTTCTTTTTAACTACATCTAAAGTAGCACAAACACTGCAGTTAAAAGCAGGAAAGTGGTCTGGAAAAACAGATTTTGTATTGCTGGACTTGTTTGGACAATTCTCTCTGTCATACAGCACCAGCAAAAGAATTAAGATGGCACAGGATAACAGGGAACAATTCTGTAAAGTACTGAAAGCTTTAAGCTGAAAGTCATGCAAGTAAATCCCTGGGAAGTAAATGTATAGGAAAAGTAAACTCGGGATAAAAGTGGAAAGTGCTGGAATATTCTGGGGGGCTATTTGTCCTACACTCCAGTAAAATATGTCCTGTTCTAGAAACTGTTATTCCTCAAATGGAACTTTGGAAGTTGTACATTGTTTCTCACCAGCAGTGAAAGCCACAGAGTTCATAGTAATTAACTTTTATTATCAGCAAAATCACAGAACTCCAAACCAGAGATCTCTTAAAACTCATGGCAGCACCTAATAATACAGATCTGGATCAAATTCAGCAGCAACTCTCTTGATTCACAATTACCCAAATTCCAACTTACACTGTACCTGGTTCTGGAAAATAATTTAACCATATGCTGAAACCTAGTAGTAGTAAAACTATTACCTGTAGCTTGCTTTCTGTTGAAAAAAATTAATTTAAAATTGCTAGCTTAAAGTCAGAAAGTTTATTTTCTTTCCCCTGACCGTACTCAGATGGGTCCAATTTATTTATTCAGTACTTGAGGTCTGTATATAAATCAAGTTTACACATTGCTCTATTTGCATAATTCCAACAGAACAGTGGGTGAAAAGAAGTGCTGCATGAAAGTCTTTGGCCTTCCTGCCTGAGCTAGTTATGCCTCTAAAGAGCACTCAGCTACTCCTCTAATCACTTAAAATTTTTCTGTCAAGGTGTATTAGTCTCTGTTCAGGTTCCACTGGATTTAAGGTTCTCTTTCTTGGAGTTTGTTTAATTGTATAAATGGGATTTCTTTTCCCTTGCAGAGCCTTTGGAGAATGCTCCACCCCTTCAGTCCCAGCATAAAGCAGCCCAGTCCCTGAGTGATATATATTTTATTGCTTCTCCAACTGTAATTCTCTGCTTTTTCTATTTGCAACATTTTCCCTTCCATCATTGAGCTCATCCACACCTCTGATGGGAGGCAAACAGTTCTTTGGGAGACGAATAATTTATACAAATGATGTTCAGGTTTCTGTGTTTTTTTAATGATTGTGGAGTTTGTGACCCTGCAGCAGCACCTTGGAGAGCTCCATGGATGTTGTACCCACTCCATCTCCTTGTGAGGGCATCTGGAGTATTTTTGTTGCCCTTTTTAGGCCAAAGACAAACTCAGTGCGTTGTGCCTGGAACTGAGCTGTGAAATCCTCACCCTTTGGCAGCCCTGTGTGCCTACACCAGCATTTCAGACATGTAACTCTCGTGTGACTATGGGAAAAAAGGATTTTTCACAGCTGTGCCAAAAATGTCAAGCACTTTCCCAATTTTTTGTAATAAGTGGTCTCTGCTATTTCAGTTTAATGTGCACAGTTCATGCTATTTTGAAGTTTTTTTCTCGTTTTATATACTGGCCCCAGTAAATTAGGTGACAATATAATTACAGAGAGTTTTAGATATTATCTTCAGTGTAGATAAACAATGAAAAAAAAAATAAATAAAATTAGCTAAAAAGGGGAATACATGGAATTAATTCTTTGAAAGTCCACAGACTCAGCATTTCAATGATGTATGAAATTTCTCCTTTTTTATAGTTATGCCATTGTCTCAAAGATTTTTAAGGTCAGAGAGTGCCTCTAGAATTCCATTCTCTTGTGTAGCAAAGGTCACAGGATTTCATCCAGCTGTTTCAGTGCTGAGCCTTGTAAACTCTGTTGAATAAGCATATTTACTGAGGCAGAAGTCAATGAACTGAAGAAATGAACTGAGCCTGCCCCTCTCAACCTGTCAAATCCCTTCTGTCCTGTTCCACTTTTACTCAAAATGCCAACATTTTATGTAGAAAAGTATTTAAATAGAGAGAGATTATGTCACTTCTTTGGAAGTACAATCCAATGGTTTGTTTATGGAGAAGAATATATGTATGATGTAGCACTCTGAATACTCACATTTATCTCAGGCTGCTTTCTCGACATGCTGAAGTGTCCCTGAGAACAAATAGTGACAGTTCTGCAAACATCTGTAATCCCTCCTTCATGATCATCTCTACATCTCTAATGAATTCCATTTAGACAGTAGTTTCTGAAGAGAGAAACTCCATAAAATCTTTATCCATCAAATTTACAGAGTAGAGGAAATTCTAACTCACATTTTTTCTTTGTTATGTTACTTTGCATGTGTGGTCTGGGCTTATTTGTATAATTTTCTGGGAAGAAACCCTTGGTAAACTCTCTAGGATAGAGGTTATCTAGAGAGGAATGGGCTGGAGTGAGGATCAGACCATTCCATGAACTCACAGCCTGAGTTCAGCTAATGCTGGAAAAGCTCACATCAAGGCCCAGCACTAGTGAAAAAAAAAATCTCCTCTTCTGTTAAGCATAAAATCTTGTTAAAAATAAGATTTTCCATGTCTTAATTGTAATACAGAAAGTATCTTTTATTCTTCCTATGCTTGAGATAGCAAGGTAATTTCAGAGCTGAAACTGATTGTCTCAGACACTCATGACTCAAATATTTAATCTAAAGGGTAAAATTCCCAGAGTACTTCTCTCATCATTCCTCAGTTCTATAGAGAATAAAAGCTTCAACTTTATATGATGTGATATTATTTCCATTATTGGTATTATGCTGGAGGCAAATACCCTTCAAAAAGCAAAATCCACTTCCCCAGCTCTCAGTGAATTGTGCACCACAAAGGCCCAATCCCTCTTTGCACTGTGTGCTGGAGATGCCTTGTAATCTGCTGAGAATTTAATCACAATTATTTTACTTCTTGTAGTGAAGAGCCTTTAAGATGTAATATAAAATATTCATCTGAAATCTGATGTCTCCAGATTTCAGGGGTGATTTAGGGCTGAAGGATGAATTTTGCAGCTAACTGAAGATTTTTAAGTGGTAGTGCCTCTATTTATCTGTGTACCTCTGTACAGGGGTGTGCAAGGGCTTCCTTTGGCACCTCTTTCATTTACTTTTCTAATACATGAAAAAGGCTGGGATAAGCATTATTCTACTCCTAAGTAATTCATACATTTTTAGATGCATTCCTGCCCCATTAAATGAAAATAAAAGTAAGCATTTGCCTGTATGGTAAGCAAAGACAAGGAATTAATTTGTTCCAATAACCCCTCAAATTCTTTATGTCCTTAATAAAGCCTCCAAGATTTTCATACAGTCTTAATCCAATTGCTCCCATCTGAAAGTGGTAAGAGCTGCTAAATAGGAACTTCTAAGGAGTTTGCAGTCTGATATGACAAAATGTAAAATGTGCTGGGATTACAAACAGTGGGTAATATAATGCACTTTATCTGTAATCCAGAATAACAATCCTTTAGTAATACAGACAAATTCTTCATGTCTCTTTTAGTTCTTTACTGAGCAGAAATCCCATTGACTTTATCATCTTAGTGGGGCTGCAGGATTTCATCCACCCTGTCTGATAGCATAACAGCATGAATATGGATCACTTTTTTATTGTAATACAAGGAAATATGCCTTGTAATTATGCATAATGAGGCCTGTAAGGCTGAGAGCTGTGTGTGTGTCTGCTCCTTAGCCCCAGACATGCAGGCAGGAGATGGATGCAATTTCTCTGCTATCAATCATGTCTAAACATCAAAGGAGATGGTAGGGGAGATTGCTTCCTGCAGCTGCACAAAGCAGTGCTGCTTCTACAGGGGAAAATTGTGCAAATATGTGTTTTCTTGGGGGAAAGAGTGAGGACTGAGCATAAATACATGAGAATGCAGGGACACCTGGGTGGTAATTGGATAATAGTACATGCATGGAGCAGCAAGATCGAAGATTGGACTGAAACACTGAAGCAGACAAAGCCCTTACATCACTGACAGTGATTGCTTTCTGTATCCAAAATATCTTTGAAAAGCAGTATTTCCTGCATGTGGATGTCATAACCAATTTGTAGGTGACACAGTTGGGCTTTGATCAAACAGAGAAACAGGAGAACTGAAGACCAAGAATTAGCAATCATGACTCAGGACTGTGCAACAGACTGAGAAAAGAAAAATCACAACCTGTGCTGGGAGTGAAAGTATTAATGTGTGCTTAGTCTGAATTTTCCATGGTATCCAAATCAGGAAAATAAGAAGAATTTATATAGATATTTAAGAGTTGCACAAGTATATTCCTGTTTTTGCCAGGAAAGGTGGATTCATTTCACAGTAATTTGAAGGTTAACATAGAAAAGCTCACACCTGAGCTCAAATATCCTGCAGTGAAAAGCTTTGCATGATCTAATGCACAGAATGCTGCTGCCTGACATTAGATTCCCCAAAATATTGATAAAGCCATGTAGAGAACATGTGAATTTTATGTATATTGACACACTAAGACAAAGGCCTAAAAGACACTAATAAATAAGAGAAACACTAAATAATGTTGGAAAAGGGAATTGTTTTTCAGGAGATGATGCATTTAGCTTATGGCAATGTTAGTTTTGGGAACCAGATTTTAAAACATTGAAGCCAGATCAAATAGACAGATCAAACAGTAATAGCTGTCATGGTCCACATTAGTTATGTTTTCATTCCAAGATTCTAATTTTGGTATTTTCAAAGAGTAGAAAACAGAAAAAATAATGCAATAATTTATTTACTCTGATAAGGTTAATTACCACAATAGATCAGCTCTACTGTGTGGATGTGTGTAAAATCAGGATTCCTCGGGTGATCTGGGGTTATCACCAAAATGTGATATTTCATTGTAGAAAATGAACTGTATATGTATTTTTTTAACCTAACTTGAAAATAGCTAGAAAATGTCAGAATATGCCAGATGACATTAAGAAACTTATTCAGGCAAAGATGCTTTAAAACACTTACTGAGTGCCTGTGGTGCTTTTAGATGGGGAGTAGAAGACATCACTCACTTTCCTCTTGTCCTCTGAAAATAACAGCAGGGAAAGGCAGAGCAGTTGTGGAATGCACCTCCAGCTCTCTGCTAACTGCACAGATCTTTCAAGACACTCAGAGACTCCTGAGCAGAACACAACAGAATTTTAAATTCTGAGCCAGCTGAACTTCAGTGGGTATATATGTTTAGGAATGAGTATGTGCTTATACACATGCACAGAGATTTTGGAGATATTCACTCTGAGTATGTGCAAATACATCCTTAACTGACATTATAATCTCCATTTAAGTACAGCAGATGCTCTGCTTCAAAGTCAATTCGTGGCATTTCTCTCATTCTCCTTTATTTGCCTTTTTCAAAGTATGTTGTAGGAGTGAAGTCACACTCAGTCTCTGATAATATAATTTAACATTAATTGATGACCCTTTTATTATCTATTACTTGGTCTTTTGAGCAAACATAATACTGCCTACTGTTGCATGAAAGTCATCATAATAATTGCTGTTGGGTGACTGGAAATGGGTTTCCTCAGCTTTAGAAGAGCTGGGATTTTTGTTATTATTTAGATAAGTTTTTATTTTATTTATTTATAGGTATTTTAGTTTACATTTACAGCAGCTCCTTGTTGCATTATCTGGATTTTGTAGGGAAAGAACTGTAGAAAACATCATATTCAGGAGCAATTGTAGGATAATGTAAAGACTGAAAAAGAATTAGAGAAACAGCAAGAAAATAGCAAATAGGTAATAAGAGGCATAGTCAGCAAATGGGATTGCCACCCATGATGGGAAGAATGATATCCAAATGTTGTGCCTATCTTAAAAAAAATAAAAATAAAAATAAAAAAAATAAAAACACGCCAACCACAAACACAAGGGCTCATTCTGATTTTATTTGGGAATAGGCTCTACAGTGGCTGACACCCTGGAAAAATAATGTTGATAAATGAAAAATACCCAAGTGGTATTACAGGATAATGTGATGAAGTTCCTGGGAATGGGACTGTGTTAGTTATGCCAGCATTGCCATTAATAATTTCTGTGTTTTGGTGAAGAGGCAACATCTCCTGCCCCTCTGGACCTTTTCAGAAGGCACTCACAGGAAGGTTTTGGGGACTGGGGAGCAGTGGAATTGCTTGGCTCAGAAGCAGCTCAGCCCTAATGGGAAACACAAAGAGCAAAAGAGGGTCCCACCCTGGCAGGGAAAGGTCCTGCAGAGACGTGGGAAGTTTGTAGAAAACCTTTGGGTGATGCAGGGCATCCCTCAATGAGGCAGAGCTCCTCATCTGGGCTGAAAATACATGGGTGAGCCCTGTGGCAGGTTCTTGTTACTCTTAGTTACAATATTATGATGACTTTACTCTAACAAAGGGTATTTTGGGGCATGTTCTACAGGAGCTTTAAAAGAAAATTTCTAGTTCTGGCAAGCAGTGAAAACAGCTAAAAAAAAATCCAGTTTTTAGAAAATTTTGCATTACTGTCCAACTCTTGAAGTAAAAAAAAAAAAAAAGGGAAAAATCTGTCATCCAAACTAAGTGCAGGAATCCAAGAATCAAATACTTTCTGAAACTCTGTTTCCTTTCCAAAATAAAACAAGCTGCCAAGTAACTTCCAGCCATTCTTAACATTCCAGCAATAACCTTTCTCAAATAAATTGATGCCTTATTGTTTATTAACTCACACAGGTAGAAAACTGTCCCAGCCAAAGACCCTCTCCTTGAAGAAAATACACTGAATTTAAGCATAGAACTGGGAGTTTCTTGTATTATCTTGTCCACATTTATTAGGGCAGATTTTTGGGTGGATCCCTTCCACAGTGATGAGGTGTTGCTGTGTTTCTCTGAACATTTAATTTTATCCTTTGTTTCTCTTCTTTGAACAATTTTGCTAAAAAATGTAATCAGTAAACCCACTTAAACCTGGTGGTTAACACAGAGAGAAAGATATTTCTGTGACAAAATTAACTAAAGAAACACCTGGATTTCTGGGTGTGTGGTGGATAAACCTCAGAGACTTTTTGATGATAATTGTAATTGAACCATTTACAGCCCAGAGCAGGGGGGAAATGAACTTTCAAACTGCACTTATCCTCTTTTATTTAGGGCTTGGAATCCTTCACTATAGGCTAGAGACCAGCTGCACAGATAAAATGAAGGCAGCTCAATTTCATGCAGTCCCCATCCCATAAAGAAAGCGGTTTCCAGTTTGAATAATGAAGCAGACAGAGTGAAATCCTGTCCACATTTGCCAATTTCTTCTGTGGGACCAGGATTTTGCCTTGAGGTTTTATGTGGCACAGCAAATCTCCTGCCAACATTTGCACTCTGAGCTGTCCTTATGAGATAGGTTTCTCTTCAGCTGTGTTAATTCCTGAGAAGCTCCTTAGAAAGGTACTTTGGTGGATTTTGTTACATGTACTCAGAATAGCTGTGGAAATTCAAAGTAAGCCAGAGACAGAATTGTGTATTTAATTCAAATTCCTGATTCTCCAGTGTTTGCACTTCGGCTTTATTTTTTTCTCTCTTCTACTTCTCTATGTTATTACCATCTCATTAGATAATTATTGTTATTGATTCTACTCTATTATCAAAGAGAAAACTTTTCCCTTTTGCTTTCCCTATGAATTATGTTTAGACATGCAATAATTACTTTGATAATAGAGGGATGAAGAAATACCTCCTGTCTATATCTGCAGCCCTTAGCCTGAGATGGAGAGGCTGAAGCTGAGCTGCAGGTGTTTGTTGGTGTTGCTGTTCAGTTAAACTGATGTGGGTGTGACCCTCTGCAATCCAAGGAAAATCACAGTGGACAGAAGCTTGTTTGGGAAAAGAATCCAGGGATAAGGTCATTAACCTGTTACCTTGTTTGGGTGAGGGAATCAGCATCTCTTAGCCACAGTTTAAAGTTTTAAAAGCTGTACACTGCTGCCATAGGACACTTTGGAAACACTCCAAATATTTCAGAAGGCAAAAGGCATAAAAAAGGCTTTAATTGTCTGATTTTATAAGGTGTTCTGATACAGACTTAACACGATTGGTGAACAGGACAGACACCTCCCCAGTCCCATTGGTCAAACTAAAGAAACGGCCAAAATGTTTTTCTCTTAGAACCAGAAAGGCAGAACAGAAAGATTGTTTTGGGAAAGGAGAGTTGTTCTGCCAAGACTGTTTTGGGAAGAAGTTTTCCTAAGAAACTTTTCCTTTGGGAAAGGAGTCAGCAGCTACCAGCAGGCTAAAATCTCCCAAAAATATCAGCCCACAGTCCAGGAGGTTGATGGTGTTTTACCTGTTCTCCAATTGCTCTTTGGTGATTGGCACCAAGGATCAGGCACTGAGGTAGAAAGACCTTGCCACATCCTTCTGTGACTTCCAACACCTTGCAGGCATGGCTGGCACTCACAAAAATTGGCTTTCCATGAATGAAGTTGTAACAATTCCACAGAAACCACCTGATATCCATGTCTGCCCTCCACCACCTCACTGTGATGCACAGACTTCCAACAGCAGCCCAGTTCACAGCTCTGTCTGAAATATTGTCACTGTGGAAGTGAAGTTTGCAAAGCTCCTGGCAATAAAACACCAAGTCTGCAGTACACAGAGTTTAATGTTACTGAACAAAACTCTTAAGAGAAGCCTAGTGGAATTAGAGATACGTAGGCAAGTTTGTATATGCATTTAACGAGCTGAGCTAAAAATATATGAAACTTATTTTAATGACTGGAAAAAAAATGCAGAAAAATTTACTGCTCATCTGTAATGAATGATTTTCTGTAATAGGCCCTGTGCCCACAACATGGAAAACTCTTTATATCTGCACACAGACCAAAGTCTGGCATGCTCAGCACAGACAGTTGCAGACATGGATGGATGCTGATGTGCACAATTGCCCACCCTGTGCATGTGCATCCAGAATTTTTACAGGCTGATGTGCTCAGCCACTGCTCAAAACCAGATGTAGTTCGTGGCCCTTGCTGTAATCTAAAATCATCTCCCACTGCATGCAAACCAATATTAAAATTAAAACTGCCTTATCTTTAGGGTGCCAAGACAAAGTAAATGTAAATAATGCTTGTGTAAGAGTATGTGTACATGTGGGGATGTGTGTGCAAATAATGCAACCACCATCAGTAACGCCTTTAGTACACTAACACGCTTTTAAGACACTTCCAAAGGTGTGCAGAAATGTTTGTTACAGTTATATCTTATTTTTCTAATGCTAATTAATTAGATAATATTTATCATAAATTAGATCTGCTGAAAGTTTGGGCAACGATCTGGCACCTTTGGAGAAGTATGGAAAAAAAATGAAGGTAAAGACTTAGACTGATACGGTCTTGGGTGATAGAGAACAAAGCAAAGACTCTCACAGGGATTAAAAACGTGCATGAAAACTAAGTGAAAGGGTAGTGTAAGGGCAGATGATCTGAAAAAAGTTGGTAAAACCAGGAAAAACAAATGTTTACACAGAAAGAAAATCACAAAGGATAATTTTAGCCTTGGGGCATTATTTTTCCTTTGTATTCAGTGGAGGGAGATGTGCATTTAAAGGGCCATGTACAGGATCATGTCTGGGCTGCAGGCAGTCCTGGTGGATGTCCTCAGTACAGGGCTCTAATTAAATCTTGACCACTGGATTCAAAGGGCCAATTCCTCCTCCTGAGCAGAACATCTGGCTCACAAGGTTGTGCACTGAACCTGCGACACTGCTCTGAAAATGAATAATGGATCCCTGACGGATCTGCTGAGTGAAGAACGAGGGAAGGTGATGTTGTCAAGATGTAAACGGTGGAGAGACAAGAGCACCCCGGGGAACGTGGGCTGAATTGTTCCTGGGGATGAGCAGAGACTGCAGAACAGCAGGAAAGGAGCTCAGGCCCAAGAGGATGGGAAGAAAAGGAGAATGATTTGAAAGCAGAGCTGGATTAGTCCCAGGGGTGAACCACGTCCTGCCCTTGGGGTGGTGGGGGAAAATCACCCATCTGGTGAAGCTGCAGAGGGTGATTTATTATGAAAACATTGATTATTGGAAAAAAAAAAAAACCAAAAAACCAAAAAAACAGTGGCAGGGTGAAATGGGAGTGCCCAAACTGGTGGCTACTGAAATGCTTGCTCCAGCACACCAGGGTAAAAATGGTAAATACTGTATTGAATACTGAGCTCTTGAATGTCATTGTGTGTATTAGTGTCTGCTGGCAGATTCACATTGCCCCTTTTATCCTCAGTTTTAAAGCACCAGTGAAATCTAAAATAGGAGCCACATGATATGTTTGATACACGAGGAAATAGCTTTATATGAGCAAAAATTGACATGTAGGTGACCGTACACAATAGAGAAAAACTCCTGAAGAGGCACAAAATGGAATGCAGAATAACTGTTACATTTGCAGTCCTTTTGATGAATGAATGAATGCAGATACCCAAGAAATTTGTAAAAATTGATGCAGGGAACCAGGTTTTAAATATTTTTTAATACAGTGTATAATGTATGTGAAAGGTATGGCACACCAACAGTAAGAGGGACATATAATAAAATGTGTATTTTTCTGGATCATTTGAACATTATGGATTTCTCTAGGATTAAAAAAGCTCCCAAAGGACTTGGAGCTGCTATTCCCCAGAAAATGAGTGTGTAGGCACCCTGTATTGCAGTTGCCCCATTTATGGGCTCCTTTACTGTTCCATTGAAGCCCTTTGTGTTTCATCTGTCACAGGGAGTGCAGAGGAGATGATGGACAATTGTTCTGATCTAGTTTGGCAGTATTTGTGTTCCAGGTTTGTTCATGTTTAAGGGCCATTTAGCAGCAAATCTGGGACACTTGGAAATCTGAGGATTTCTCAGGCACGTGGGAGATTCCTCCTTAGCTTGAAGCCCAAGAACAAAGTTTTGGAGAAGGTGTGGCTGGCAGCAGAAATGAAAGGACTGGGGAAGGTTCATGACAACTTTGACATTTCCTGCCTTGCTCTGTCCTGTAGCAGTGACTCTGGACAAGGCTCTGCAAGGCAGGCTGTCAGCTGGAGAGGAAATAAATAAAAGTTTAGGGTGTATTTGTGATGGCATTTCATAGCACGGGTCGGAGAAGGAACATCAAAGCTGATGTGATTTGAATATAAAGAGTATACGGGAGATGGAGATTTGCCCTGGATTGGAGCAGGAAGAAATGGAAATGCAAGACCTGCAAAGGGATATGAAAGTCCCACTATATGATTTATGTTAGGAATATGTGTCCTGAATAGCTTGGTGATACTTTACAGTGGGTTACTATTTTCAGATGACTAGAAGAATGACCTCTGGGACATTGGGACCATCTCTGGGAATCTAAAAACAACCATAATGGGTCAGGTCAGGAATCCAATCTTGTTTCCAGTAGCAGCTGCAGCACATGCTAAGGCAGAGCACAGGAGTGAGAAACCAACAAGGAGAATTTCCCTCCAGTCCTTTCCAGTTTTCAGCAGTTTGTGATGCAGGAATTGTGTTTAATAACCCCTAAAAGAATTTGCTTTTCTAAGTGCTTTGTGAGCTCATGGAAAACTTTCAGCTCATGTGCCTTGTGTGAGATTTTTGTGTTATTTTTTCTGAACCTTCAACGTCATGTTCTGTCTGAACTCCTGGATTTAACACTGGAAAACACAGTGAAAATTTGTATTTTCCTCAGTGCCCTCACTACTCATCACTCCAACCACCCCTCTTGTTCATCACTCCCAATAATACTCTTCAGAAAGTCACTCTTATGGTGGTTAGACACATTTAAATTTTGTTCTTAACTGACATTAGTTCATTACCATATTAAAATTTAGTTTTACTGTTGATTGTCAACAAGTTGCTGTTGACTTTTTTGTCCTCTTCTATTCATTTTATATTGCTATTTTATTGAGTTCTGCAAACAGATATTTATTTGCTTTATTGTTCATTTTGTTCTGTTGTGTTTTGGTTTTTTTTTTAATTGACAGCCAAAACTATGGGTAAGGGCGGGGTGGTTAGTTTAAACCTAATTTTAATCTAAATGTACACTTTGAATCTAAAATTCTCCTAGAAGTTTCATTGCAGTTTTGCACTTATCCTTTTATTTTTTGTGCTTTGTTCTGATGCCCAAGTGCTTACTCTCCCTGTCCTGAGGATCAGAAGCAAAGCTGTAAATGCATGGAGAGCAGAATGTCAGAAACTGGCCAGAGGGAGCAGAGCCCCCATCAGCCCATCATGCTGACCATCAGCTGATGAAATTCACAGCAAATAAAAAGAATTTCTTACTGAGCCAGGGTCAGTGAGTGAGCAACAACAGCTGAGAGCTTGTTTGTCTTGGGCACTGATGAGTGCATATTTTCAATCTTTTGAAATATCACCCCCTTTGAAGCAGTCACAGTCGGGAATTTATTTAGGACACAAAACCTCCAACGTAAACATGGCTGAGTCCTGGAAGAAAACTAACAGAGACAACAGCTTTGTGCCACTTCTTTTGTTTGTATAATTAATGTTCAACATTAAGTGTTCACTGGGCTGACACATCCATGGTACCAGCAAAGTAAATTCATTCAGATGCAAACAGTTTCTCTTGTATTGTTTCTGGAGCTATACGGTACATTTGTTCAGCTCCCTGGTAATACTTTAAAAGCTAATTAGTTTGCAAAGTAAACAGGTATGCAACTATACATCAAGAAGTTCCAGTTTGTTGTCTGTGATGTTTTGGGTTCAAAAAACCCAAGAAGAGGGAACCATGACTTCACTGAATTACTGACAGTGCTGTGGTTGCTATTTCATGTTGATACTTTCTTTATCCAGGCTAATTTTAAAATAATTGAAACCAGTAGTTTAATTTGTGGAAATTTTCAGCTGAAACAAATCAGCAAAACAGGGGTAGTGGGGAGGAGCCCACAAGTGCCCAGGTGGGATATTTCTGCACAAAGATAACAGACTCAGCCAGCTTACCTGCACCAGCCAGGGATGGCACAGAGACTGCTGGGGTGAAAATGGCAATGAACAAAATAGGAATTCTGCCTGGGTGCAGGGGACCACGAGCTCAGCTTTGCTCCTTGCAGGTCTTCATCGGGATTTGGGAACCAGGGTTGTTTCTGGATGCCAGGCTGCTGCTGACATTCCATGAGGCTGTTCCCTCCAGTGAGCAGGAGGACAAAGTTGAGGTCTTCCAGATCTAGCCACAAACTTAGACTTTTTTTAATGATAAAACTATACACTTGACACTTAGGTACAGACTCAACAATGTCCAGTAACTTATCAAAGGCAGTAAACAGTGGGGATGATAATGATGACAGTAGTAGCAGTAATAATAATAATAATAACAACAACAAATTCATTATCCTGATGTAAGGGAGCTCCTGGTTCATGTTTCTAGGGGAACAGTCAGCTTACAAAATCCTTAGTCAAAATTTATGCCAGTGGACCTCAATATTCCCCAACATGACAATTATTTAGGACCTAATGCTGTCTCACTGAGTCAGGAAGTTTCTCACTGTCTGCTGGTCTCAGAAAGTCCTGCCATTAGATTTTTGTTCCAGAGTCATTAATTCACTGTTCTGTCTCTCAGTATGACACTGTGCTTGCACATCCATCTCTTAGGATGGTCTTTTAGTCTAAAATTGTGGTTCCAGCATGGCTGAATACTCTTTATTGATGGGAAAGAAAAAAAAAATCTGATCCTGAAAGTATTAACATATATATTCAGGTATTGAAGAGGTGGCTTGTCCCACAGAGAGAATTTTGATTTTTAAATAGGAGAAGGGCTGTGATGCGTGAGGCTGTGAGGTGATTGCAATATCAAAGGAGGAAAAAAGAAAAAATGAACTTTCCAATTATTTTAATGACCTTACTCACTTGATAGTGTGTAAATTATCGCAATTTATTCAGATGAAATTTGTGTAAGCAAAGTATTTTTCTAGGTACATTAAATTTCTCAGACAAGAAGAATTTCTGTGAAGTTTCCTGAAGGTTCCTTTTTGTGGTGATTGAAACAAAACCCACGTCCTAAAGTCATTATTGTAGCAACAAGGATTTTCTGGCTGCATTACTTGTTCACAGATGGTTAGCCTTTGACATGGCAATGAGATTGTTCACTTCTGCAAGATGTTAGCACAGATCAATAAGGAAACTGTCTTACAGAGGGAGCACCTGTTTGTCAACCCAGGCTGCCTGAAAGGTACTGCTGATATTACATTTTTGTTTGTTCAGTGGAAAGTCAGTAGTTTTTGTGGCTGCAGGGTTAAATTCTTTCTTTGTTAGACTGCAGTTTGATAGGAGAAGGCTTCCACTGGAACTAGAGGGAAATCCACATTTTCAGTGCTGGATAACTTGGTAGGTTGGGCTTTAAAATCTGCTCCTTTCACTCCATTTAGGGCTGTGGCTACTGCAAGTGCTAGTTTAGTTTTCTGCCAAGCAAAAAAAGCATCTTTCAGATTTTAAAATAAATATTTGGGGATGGCTTTATCCATGTTGTGGCTCACATGAAATAGGGCTTCTGCCAATTTATCAGTGATAGTAAAATCTGTGTTACAACACATGCCACTGAAGTACAAGGCTCATAATAAAAAGGATCAGAAAAATCTGAAGGCACAGGAAATAGAGTGTATCTAGGAAAAGAATGAACTAATATACCTGGGGAAAAGAAGTATTCAAGCATTAATGCTGTAAAATTGCCAGCTACTACAGTGGGTATGGAAAAAATAGGAAAATGATGGCATTTTCTCCAAGAGCAGGAGGTAATAGTGTCTTTCCTTGTAGACAGCATTGCTGGAAAGCACAGAGCACCATTTCAATTAGATATGGCATTCCTCTTCCATCTCAGACACTTGGCTGGATTTTCTATTACAGAGCATCTGCCTCTGTTTCTACACCCTGTTTTTAATTCCTTGTCCATCTCCACTGTGCTGATGTGCCCAGGCAGTAATTAATACCAATGTATCTGGTAGTTTATACACTGGTGAGCAAATATTCCTGAAACTTTATTAACTTGTGCTGGTTGTCTGTGTTTTAGTTAATAGTACTGAAGAGCTGAGTGGAGATAAATGCTGGATTGGGAAAATAGGGCAGATTTTCTCTCTTAAATGGAGGTAATAATACTCATCTAATTTACAGCACAGAATTTCTATCATTTTTAATAATAATGTAATTGTTATACAGTGGAGTTTCAGAAACATCAGTGATGTCAATGATGCTGAGAAGAGCCATGGACATCAGTAAGATGGTGGGGACAGGCTCATGAAGAAGGATGAGGAGAAGCAGCAAATGCACAGCTTGTCTAAGTGGTGATAATGATGATGGGGGATGTGATGACATCTGAAACATCTCTGACATCTGTAAACGTGGAACAGGGAATAGCTGTGTTCACTTGGTCATAGCATCACAATTAGTGTTAATGAGGAAATCTGAGCAAAAGGAAACAGAACATTCTTCTTCTGTTCAGCCCAATGATAGATCCCATTAAACACTAGAATGGCATCTTCAAAGGATCCCCTGTTGCACCAGCAGAAGTCCAATTGCTTCAATAATGTGAAAATAAATCGAGCAAGATGCTCATGAGTGTGTGGAAGGAAACATTTTGATAGTGGGAAAGGACTGTGCAGGATGACCTCTTCTTCTGCTAATTAACAGCATGTCATTAAGGAGAGTGGGCAGAGCTGTCCTATTACTAGTTTATAGGGTTTTCTCATGTTTTTTATTTCTAATGAAAGCCCAGTTTATGGCCAACATTATCCAAAACTTTCAAGACTGGAAGTGCAGGCAGGGTCAGGGCTCTGGGGTTGTTTCTCTGGTGGGGCTCACCTGGATCCTCATGAACCCTGTGGGATGGCACTTGAACCTGAGCTCCCTGAAGAAAAACCTTGGGGGTTGAAAAAATAAAATTTTTCCAACTGTCTCAAAAGGGGACTGAGCTGGACATGAATTGGGACAGGTCTGAGAGCTGAGGGAAGAAGGACCCTTTGGAGGCAGGGCTGGAATTGGCACAGAATCTGCAGCACATCAGAGGAGCCCCTGCTCCTCAGGAAGCTTCAGGACATGTACATCTTTTTTCTTTTTCATGTATCTTTTTGCATAATTTCCCTAGAAAACATCACTTGGATTATTTTGGAACAAAGGTTGAATTTACTTTTTATCTTAACGTAAAATGGTTTCTTTGTGACCAAAAGAGACATAGCTGAAATGATTACTTCCTTAAATAATCTTAATAATTCCTTAATAATCTTCCTACCCCAAATAATCTTACTTCCTTCTTTGTCTGGACTTCAGCTTTTAAGACAATTTCCCCTTTTTGGTGGTGATGTGAGTGGGCTGTAGTTTATTGGCTGTAGTACTGCATAGAAAACTGGGAATCATTTGCTAAAAGTAGTTACATGAATTATAACACACGCTGAGACAGGGAGTTTATCTTGAATTGAAATTTGTTGACATTGGCCAGTGAAATGTCAGTGTTTTTCTTAAAAAATATTTTCGTTTTAAAGAAATCTGTTTAATTGAAAAATCAGATTCCAAATTCTCTTAGTGTTTGGATGGTACTGATCATCAGCAAGGGTAAACAGAGGAAAGAAAAATAAATGTGTTTTCTGCCCAGCCTCTTAGGTTCTGCTAACTGCAGAGCTCCTGGCATACAGCTACTGTTTAATTAACAAAAAAAAAAAAAAAATTAATAATAATTTCAAAGCATTGTTGTAATGTGTCACATGTTGCTTTCAAAGTAGGGAATTATTTGCTCACTAGACTTCCTGTATTTACACTCGAGTATGAGGGCCTTTTTATTCCATTATAAAGGAGCAGAGGGAACTGAATTGCACATGGATTCAAAGGAGTAGTGCAAATCTGAACAGCAGCCAGGTGATCAATTATTAGGAGGCAGAACTGCATTGTGTTTTCATCAGGAGATTCCAGAGAGAAGAGAAAGAAATTGTCAGAGAGAGAAACATCCAATGCAGTTGGAAAAAAGGTAAAGGAGGAGAGGGAGAGAGAGAGGGGAACCAGAATAAATCAGGGTTACAATTGTGTGCAGAGAGCTGGAGCAGAAAGAGCAAATCAAGGTGGCAGGAAATAAAATATTGCTCATCAACAGGAATAGGGAGGAGAGAGACATCAAAACATGGAGACTCATGCAAAGAAAAAGCAGCTCAGGATAGTTCTATGGAGAAATGCAGGAGAAGGGAGGTTTGGTAAGTGATTAAAGTAATATGGAAAAAGAAAATCAGTCAGATTTGTTTTGTTTGAGATGAATGTTACCAGAACAAAGCCAAAAGGAGAAAATAAGAGGTGCCAAAAGTTATAATGAAATTAAATATTGCCACTGGCGCCTCCTTTAACATTTCAGTGAGGAGGAAGTGACCACTGAGGCTTTTCACAGAGGTGGCTGCACTGATGAGTTGAATTTTGAGAATAACATGATCTGAGTCTCACTTCATCCCCTGCTTCCCCCCCTTCCTCAGCCATAGTTGGATCCTGACCAGAAGTAAAATAGCTAAATCATGCTTAAGTCTGGAGGGAAAAGATTATTTTGAGAGGGAATTTTTTAACTTGTTAATTCATAACCACAGTAGTAGCCTTAAAGTTAAAATTGAGTATTTTGAGAGAGAATTCCTTGACTTGTTAATTCATAACTGGGGTATAGTAGTCTGAAAGTTAAAATACTGCTGCTCACATACTCAGTCCCTAACATTTACTGAAGTGCTTGACTGTGCTTGAAGCTAAATAAGGTTCAGAAATGAGTGTGCTATAAATTCCTTAGGCTGGAGAGTACCAGGTTCTTCTGCTGTGGATAATGAATGCAGTGTAAAGTGCTTCCCATGCAAGAGCAACTGATTGCTTCTGAGCCTTTGGTCCATCCTCTGTCCTTCTGCACCATTGTGCAGCCAGTTCCTGGCAAAGGAATATTTTTCTGTTCAAATGCAGGACCAGCTGCTGGCAGTCACAGTATGAATAATTCTAGAAATATATGGGGTGGGATAATGGGCACACTTGTCCACTGCAAAATGCCTGGGAAGTGATTGCTTGGCATTGCTGAGTGCTGCAGAGGACAGGATTTACTGCTGCTGCTCCTCACAGTGACTCTTGCTTGCTCCTGCTGTAACTGTCAGGCTTTGTTCTCCTCCTCATGGATTTTGTAGGATGTGGTCAAACCCCATGGATGAAACTGTTATTGCCTTATGGAAAGTCACCTCATCCATGAGTGAACCCATTGAAAACAGCTCCAGTGATCCCACCCTGCCACCTCAGTTTTACACATTGGCCAGATTTGTTTAGATCCCTTCCTTCCTGCTATTTTATTTATTGCCATTGGTTGGAAGATGAATGCAGCCTCTGCACTGGCTGTAATTCTCTCTATCAGCCTGTCTGTATCTCTGCAATCCCAGCTCTTCATCACCGTGCATTCTTTATGGATCACATTACTTTCACCACTCCTTATCTAAATACTTCATAAAAGCACCTCACACATTTCTAAAGCATGACAAGAGCATTACCATAAACCTTGCTTCTGTGCTCAGTAAACACATCGTGGGCTCTCCATAGGCTAATCACCTTAGTGGATAAAATTATCTGGGGATGAATTTATCTGCAACCATCACATCAAAAGATGAACTGTATAGAGTGAGATTCTATTGCTTTTCCACAAGAATTTAAGATCCCTGAATCATTTTGTGGTGACTCAAAGCCTGGATTTGAAAGTTGGTTTTGGTGGAGCTGCTTTGTAATCAATGGATTTTTTTTTTTTAATCCTAAAAGTGTGACATTTGCATGTACCATATGAAAAATGCAAAGGGTGCATCATGAGGGTAATAAGAAACTTTGAGTCTCTTTTAAGGCTGAAAGGAAAATTAATACAGGTATGAATTTGGGGTAGTTTGGAGATGAAGGTATTCAATAAATGCATTAGGCAGTTTTAGAGATCTGGTGCTTGGGGAAAGCCTGTAGGGCAAAAGTGAGACTCTGGCAGGACCAAGCTTCTCTTGCACACTGGACATGGAATAATTCATAAATCCTTTCTCAGTGACCACTCCTCATACAAATTTCTATATTCATTTCTCATCAGTAGCTGTGACTGAATCGTTTATTTTTTATCAATTTAATTATTCCATCCAAAAAAAAAAAGTAGTCCTGTCTTTCTTTCATTGTGTGTTTCTCCTGAAACTTAGCACTGATTCTTTGGATGCCTTTTTCTTGGCAGCATTTAGAACAGCATTTTGAGGTTCCAAGAACAATATTCTGTGGTTCACTCAAATTTTATTGTGAGGGTATTTTCAGGCCTAATTCCACTTTGGATTTTCACCGTTCTCTGGCGAGGAACTGGAGATGTCGATATTGGAAATGTTCCTTTCTGTTCAGCAGCAGAAATGTACATTTCTCCACAGCTTTGATACCTAGAAAATTTGTTCTGGGGAAGAATTGTGCAGCTGCAAAGCAATGATCAGAATAGCACAGAAGGTCTTTTTAATCTCTAGTTTATACTGCTGCCTGCAGTTTAAGTTATAGGAGGAGCACTGCTTCAATGCAGGCATATTACATCTATTTTGTCCAAACTCATTTTTTTTATCCTCTCTGACATATCAAATATTAAATTTTCCAAACCACCCAAGTGACTAAGAGCATGATTTTTTTTTAAGGGTACTTACAAGATTTTATGCTCAGCCTTACTGGCATACATCATTTAGACCAAGACATCCTATTTACAAGTGATATAGACCTCTAGCAGTGTCATATCTCACTGAAAGTCAATGAAATTTAGAGTCATAATGCTTATTACTTTTTGATATGGAACTTCAGTTATTTCTCAAAAGTAACATTCTTCTCTTTCTGAATTAAGTCCTGCCTCTTCACACACATCTCTTAATGGCATTCCAGAGCTGTAAATCCCACTAAGACTTCTAATTTCTAACCTCCATTTCTCAAAGTTGCTGTAAGTTGGCCTCTCTTTGAAGTAAAAAATCTCATTAAAAGACTGAAGATGCCTATAAGAGAACATTGAATTCTTGCCTGCCTCGTGAGTTACATGTCTGGGGTTTGTAGTTATATAGTCCCTATTACAATTCCCTTGCCACACTCCCTGTGCCAAAAAAAAAAAAAGAATCAGTCCTGTGGGGAGTGGGTATGGCCCTGGCAGCCACAGCTCCACGCACAAGAGGTGGGATTTTCTCATAGATTCTGTCATTTTGGGGGTGTATTGCACACAGGCATGCAAAATCCTAATTAGAACTCCTCATAACCCTGTTTAAATAAGAACTGGGAGCAGATTCCTCATCAGCATTCCTCTGCAGCCACCCTTGCCCAGCCTTGCTGGTTGCTCCTCTGCCTTTGGAGCTGCAATGTGCCAGAGGCAGGAGCTGCCAGGAGTTGTTCTGGAGACCCTTTTCCCTTTGATTCATCTGTAAGAGCTTTTTTTATTATTTTTATTATTTTTATTATTTTTTAATATGCATAAGAATAAGATCCTGCGCAAATTTCTCAGGAGATCAATTTGCAGGGTTCTTTAGTAGAAAAAGCTATTCTCTGGTGTGTATATTGGTTTGATATGGAAATCCATAAGCCAGCCCAAGATCCAAGCACAGCTCACATGCTGGTGTGCCCTGGGTTTTCCTTGGGAATTCAGGAGTAGAATCCATACCATTTCTCCCTTAAAAAAAATATGTATTTTTAATTTCTGTGAATAAACCAGTGTGTGAGGATCAGAGTCCATTCTATTCTGGGTGTAAGTATAAGGATCTGTAAATTTCTCAGGTAAAAAGCCTCCTGTGGCTGATGGCTTTTACAATTTTCCCCAAAATTGTAAAAGACTACAAATCCTCGTGCTAATTAGAGCTTTGCATAGCCCTGCTTCCCCTATTATACTGAATGGGAAAGAAAATACAAATGGAAAAAAAGAAGTTAATATTAAATTGAAATATTAACATTCTGCTGAACAAAATATTTTAAAGATATAATTTTCCTCTAGAAGTTCTTTTGTTATTCATTTTTGCAGAAAAGATTGATTTCATAAAAATGGCCTTTTTGATCAAGATTACTCTTAGAAACTAAGATAAATAACCAGAGATGTCTGTGAGAATGCACATTTCCCCTTTTAGCCCAGGAATTCTCACTCCAGAATCTATCAGGACTTTGGCTGAGTGTGAAATGAATTTTCACAGGTAACTGGCCTTCTTTTATCATCAACTCTTCTCCAAACTCTGACCATGGGCCAGCACAAAGCAAGAGAATCCCATTTTTTGTCTGACTCCAAATGGGGGTGTTGTGACTCAAGAACTGGGGCCTCATCCCACAGGAATGTTGCACCTCCAGAAGTGCTTTTTTAAGTGATCTGAACAGCACAAAAACCTCAGTAGGGTTTTAAAATTTAACACAAGGCGTATTTCCAAGGGAAAACAGATTTCACTAGCCATGGTCCTCTTGTTCTTGTTCATAGTTTCTCTAAGAGGGTACCCTGTGTCTCCAGAACCCTTCCACAGCAACAGCATTTGAGAAAATAATACCCCAACCCCAAACTTAATGACCCACAGTGAGAGTCACTTGTGTTGCTGCTGTTGCATAGACTCTTCCCAAAATGAAAATAATAATATAGATCTTGCATAATGAACAATGAAATACTGAACATTAATAAAAATATAAATAGAAATTTAGGAAACAGACCACTGCAGTCTATTCTGATCCACTGGGCTAAAAATCCACTCTATATCAGGGGACTTGCAGAGCATGTGTGGAGCATTCTGAATTCCCATGGTTAGGGTAATTCCACATATAAAGAATAGCTCATCAGTTTGTTTGTATCAATTATCAAAATGGAAACTAATTAATTAAGGAGTAATGTTGATGGGCTATACTTAGGTCAAATTTTTGATGGTGCCTTTGTGTTAAATGAGGTTTATGAGCCAAGTTCAGCTGTTTGGGGACCTCATTGATGGCAGTTAACCTTGACTTGTGAAAATGAGTGAAAACCCTGAACCTTCTCTGATTGCTCTGAAAATGCATCCTGTAAGCTTGATCCTTCTCCTTCTGGAGCAGATACCCAAAGTCAGTGGATTCAATGTAAAAGAAAAATTGGAGTGTAATTGCACTGTGGCTGTGAGGAGTCTTTTATTTGTTCACTTGTGAAGTGGCTCATGGTGTAGCATGGGACTTTGTTTTTCCATCTGTTACATATTCCTGTCAGAAGCAAAAGTGTTGCTTTGTAAGTTCCATAGCAGTGGCTTATTATTTCTTAAAGTAAAGTATAGTATTTTCCCCTGTGCACAGTGTAGTCTGTAGTTCTGGCACATTAGCTGGCACAAACATTTTGATTAAAGCTTATGAATGTATTAATTACACCTGGGAAGTTTCCAAAGCTTATTCAAACTGAAAATTCTTTAAACTGCAGCCCCCAAACCTGAATTCTTTATAGTAAATTAAAAAAAAAAAAAAAAATAAAAAGAAAAAGGCTGTCACTGGGTTGTTTTCCTTTTCTCTTGGATGCTTGTATAAAGACAAGGGGTGGCAAGGGTGCAAATTTTTTTATCCAGTAGTTTCTGGGAGCACTTTCTTCAGCAAGTCTACAAGTGTCTGAAGAATTTTTGCTGTCACATTGTTAAACATTTGCTTGGAGTCTATAGAACTTCAATTCTCTTTTACATATTCTCTGTTCTCCTAGGTCTAGCAGCAGCATCTGCATTTACTCCAGCATTTTCAGGATAGCATATGGGTCTGTGACCTCAGCACTGGCACTCAGACTGGCCACTTGGAGCTGCATAAATAAATAAAGCAACCACAAACCAGCTACAGCCCTAATGAACTGTCTGGAAATGCTGACAAAATTGGTCCATATGATTTCTTTTGCTTTTATTCCCTTGCTGAATTACCAGTGGTGTAACAGAGGCAGAATTTGGCCAGCAGAGCCCATGACGTTGTTCGGGCACCGCTATTTTTTTATTTTTGGCAGGCAGCACTAACAGGTTCTTACAACAACCTTCATCAGGATTAGGCTGTGAGGTGCATTTGCAATGAGCTAGAGGCAAATGTGACAGAGGATCTGAATTCTGAAGTCACTGGGTGTGTGACCCTGAGAGGAAAGGCAGATCTTACCCATCTGTGCCAGCACCAAGAGCCCAAAAACCCCAGCAAAGCTCTGCTCTGCTGGTGCAGCCATGCACACAGGCATCCATTATGATTGACCTGCCCCAGGAAGGTCCATTAAGTGGAGCTCATTTCAAGCACAGATGGTCCTGAATAGCTTAATGTCTGTCTGGTGGCCAGAGTAAGTGAATTCTTGATGGCCTCAGACTTCTGATCGCATACATGCAGCCAAGGAGGAAATGAAAACATGTTTATCATTTTGATAAAGAACCTCTCTCACTGCTGCAGGACGCTCCATGTAACTCAGCAGAGTCAAATACTATTAAATTGTCATCACTGTCAAAGAGAGAACGTAGAAGTTTTGCTACCTGAGTCATAGTTAATGACTTCCACAATGTATTACACAAATCAGTAGTGCTGTTTGCCTTTTTTATGTTTGTTTACTGATAAGTTCAGGCTTGGCTGGAATGCAGAGGCAAGTTATAATTTTGAAGTGCAAAATATGCTTTTATTATTACCTCCTAGCTAGAGGTATAAAAAGCAGAGATGACTAGAAGATGGCTTTTTGGCTTCTGCCAGGCATGCACTCAGACCTTATAGGTGATTAGATATTTTAAATCACCACCTCCCACAGCAGACTCATACTCACAATAAATAATTTCACTCTGTGGTGTGTAAACTCAGGGTGGCTTTATAACAGAGACAAAAATGAGTATTATTTCAAGAGCTTAGTGTCCTCCAATTAGGATCAAACCATTTGCAGGAGTAACAAACAGTTGTCCCTGTTTTACAGCAAGAATGATCTATTATTTCTGCAGTCTTCCAGAACAAAGATTTCTGGAAGGCTAAGGAACATGAGCAGAGTGGCAATGACACAGATTGTTGTCATCTTCAGCAGTCCAGGGTCCTCCCTGGCAGGCAGTTCTGTCCCTCTTGCTTTGGTCACGTTTCCTTCCTGCAAATCTGGGACCCTCCTGTGACCTGAGTGCTCAGAAAGGATCAGATGTTCTCACTATCAGCTCCTGCTAATGCTTGCTGTGAAGAAGATATAAGGCATGACAGGACATTTTCATTCATCTCTGAACATTCTTGAAGGAAGATCAATGATCTGCAAGTTCCAATTCCCTTTCTAATCTTCTGGTTTTCTTGGGGCAGAAGGGAATTATTAAAAAAAAAAACAAAAAAACACACCAGGTGGATAAAACGTCCACTTCATGAAATGCAACTGTCAACATAACATTCAGGAGATGCTTACTTTGAGGATTTTTAGGCCTCTTTCCCTTCCTTTTAAAATCAATGGCAAATCCTCTATTGACTTGAATGAGTTGGGTGAGGCTATTGTTGTGGAATCAAAGCCAGGAGCTACTGTAGCTCAATAGACCATAAACTTCCAAAACCAGGGACATTTGTGGGGTTTATGACAAGAATTCAAACTTTTGCTGCACTGGCAGCCTATCAGATCAATTCTTTATTTTTTTTTCAAGTCTCACAGCCATGTAATATCTTGCCAGGTTGTCCCATAATCCAGATGAACCATTGTAAAAAAAAAAAAAAAGGCTCAGGAATGTAATCAGATATTGAATTAGAGCATTTCTTGCTCTCCAACACTCTCCCCCCAAAAGAAGAAAGTTAGAAATAAAAAAGAAAAATCACAGAATGCAAAGTTATTTCACTTATCCATCTGAACACATTCAATGGTTTTCAGTAGAAACTGGAGATGGATTCTTGTTCCTCTCCCCACTCAATTAATTTCCTCATTTATGCAGCTGAATTAGATTTAAATAGAACCGCCCACTCTCAATATATTTGTTTCTGTGAATGGTGTAGTGAGGAGGAGGCTTTGTCAATGAGGTTTTTTTCTTGTTCTCATTGTGTCCATTTATATCTGTCTCTATTCCCATTTTGTATATGGTTTTGTGCAAGTCTCACATGTACAGGCATGGTTGGTAAAATGCATACCTGCAAAATGCATTCCATGCAATGCTACCCAGTAAACATCCAGAGGCTAAACATGCTTTAATGCAAATGTCTGATCCCACTTAGCAGATTTTTCAGGAAAACAAGCTGTATAACATGCAGAATTTTCTCCATGTGAGGTGGATTTTTTCTTCTCTGTCAGCACTGGAAGGGGTCTTTCTGTTATTATAATAATTATTAATATTTGCATGTTTTTATTGACTATGTAGGTAAATCTTCCAATTAATGTATTTAACTGTCTAGTAGTTTTTCATTGCTTTTGGTTTCATTATATTTTGCCACTCCTAAACAACTACACACTTTGAGCTAAATTCTTTACTGCTCCACCAACTTGAGCTTCCACATAACAATTAAAGGAGTTATAAAGCTCTTCCATCACAACCCATTATTTTGAATAGATAACCAAATAAGCAAGACTAGGTCATGTGGTTATTAGTTCTCATACAGCAAATTTATAGAGAAAATTAAGCCTTTAGGTTATTCACAGATATTTACCACACAGTCTGTGTAGTCTAAAATTAGAAATGCTTATTACTGTGTACATTATCTTTATTGTTGGAATTGCAATCAATAAAATCACAAATCTCTCCTCTCCTAGGGCATGACCATAAGATGGATTAAACCAATGAGGATCTTTTCATTGCTTTCAATATGATTTGGATAGGGGAATAGGGAGTTTCTGTGAAGGATTACTTCATAGAAAATGCAAGCATTTGGGGCTGAGTTGATTATCACAATTCCTCTTACTCCTCAGAGACACTTCAAAGCCCGTTTGTCAGAGGATGGCTCTCTGAATTGTTGGGATCTCTCTTTTTTGACACCTCTTGGCTTTCAAAAAGCTTGTGTCAGCAGGCCAAACTCACCTAATAACTGAGAGGGGCAGCACCATGTCTCTCCAGATTGAGTATTTTCTACAGAGTTAATCTCATGCTTGCAAACTCCACCACATGACCAACAGCAGGCAAGGCAGAATCCTCCCAGGGCTTCACTGAAAATGCCACATTTGGGAAACCCCAGGTACCAGGAGTCACCCCTGGCAGGGAGATGTCACCACACCTCTACCAAAACCCCTTGTTCACAGCCAGACAGGGATCAGCATCTCCACAATTCTTATTCTCCTACCTGGACACACAGCACACAGTGTCAAAAACTCTCAATATTCTTTCAAAAAGAGTGAAAGCCAAAAATACGAATAATGTGGTTTATGCTGTAACAAAAGCACTGTGCTCTTAACAATTCTTAATTCTTAATTCTGGGTATGAATTCTTAATGAAAAAATAATGCTCTCCTAGAAAATCTTGCACATCCTGCCCTTTAGTGGGCAGCACATGAGGTTTTGTACTAAGCTGAAACAAACCCTGCCAGATTCATGCTGCAATTTCAGAAAGTAGCCAAATACCTGTGGGGGACAGCCTGACATCATTAAATACTCAGTGATTGAGAGCTGAATGCAGTCTGAACTGAGGGATGGAGAATTTGCCTGGGCAGGGCATTAGCCCACAGTGAGTTTTTTGTCTCCTTGCAGAGGTGAAGGGGAATGGGACACCTGGACCTTCATCTCTGTGCTCAGCACGTGGCACAACCACAGAGCATCCATGAGCCCAAACCCTCCGTGCATCTGCCCATCACTCCTCTGTGCCCTCCTTCTAATAAAACCATTGCAAATGCTCATAAAGGACAATTAGGGAGAAGCCTAATTAAACCCAGTGATTTCACATGCAATGGGAATGTTTCCTGCCTTAAAACTGCCAATTTAGTGAGTGGGGGAGCAAAGGGAAGTGCTGCTGGGCCACCCTGGGATCTGGAGAGACTCATTGTCATTCCCTGAGAATCAAATATTTGGAGAAAAATCTTATTTCTAGATGGATTCCCTTGGTCTCTGTCCTTGCATGAGAAAATACTTGGGGAAGAGGCCTCCAACATTGCAAGCATAAAACCAGCCTGCAGTGGTTGCACATTTTCTGTAGTGTAGTTTTCTTCAGGCCCAGACATTGATAACTTTATTTTCAGGCCAAAAGTTATGTGGATGTCATAGACACTTCTAATATAAGAAAGGCAAGGGACACTTATCTACATTTTTCTATTAAAAATGGAATATAGCAGTGCCTGGCTTATTTGGGAGCACATAAAAAGATAGAAATGAAACTGTAATCCCACCTGTACAGAAGCTGGGCAGAGGCACAGACAGGAGCACGCCTGGGTGCTGTGATTAGCCACTGCTGCTCTTCCTAATCAGAGTGTCAATATTCTCTTTTTTCTTTTTCTTTTT
>VXBR01004380.1:1068736-1102830 GCA_013400215.1 Cisticola juncidis
TTTTTTTTTTTTTTTTTTTTTTTTTTTTTTTTTTTTTTTTGCCAGAAGGAGGAACGTGTGAAGTTATAGCAGCACACAGATGCTGTAATAAGAATCGAATTGAGGAAAGATCACAAACAGTAAAATGCTCCTGTCTACCTGGGAAAGTGGCTGGGACTACAAGAAACAGACCCTCCTGTGTTGATGGCAAGTAGCTCCTCCTGTGTATATGTTTCTGTTTGTGTACCATCCACTAGAAAGCTGTAAGTCTTTGCATTGTGCATAGGAATTTGGTTGTTTGTTCTTTATTTAACAAAATAGAAAAATCTATAAGCATAAGTAAACATTCAGATCACTTCCTTACTACTTTAGTGCATAGCTCTGTGCACATGGGTGTTGTTAAGATTTACCTGAACACTGTGACAATATTGCCCAGTATGGGTGCTTTAATGAGGATAAGAGATTTATTATTCATAAATACCTGGATAAAATTATCCCTTTAGTCACTTCACAGGCCCTCTTTGGTGCCACATTAGTTTTGATTCATAAATATTTCAAAGGACAACTGCCATTCATTTTGATTTAATTAGTCATTTGGAAAGTCAGTGGCAAGATAACATAAATAAATTAATCTTGTATTCTAGTCCTGAAACAAACATTACAGAAAGCTGGTAAAAAGCTTTGCCTTTTGAAATCACTGTTGCTTGTCAAGGGGATTTGGTTTTTTTAATTTTATTTTTTTTTCTGAAGGAAAAGTTCCATGTTACTTGTGTCTGGCTTTCATATGAGGTTTAGCTCCATAGGGTGTTTTCCTCTCTGGGGCTCCCCTGCCAGCACTGCAAGGTGAAACCACACAGCAGCCAGGGAGAGAGCAGGGCTGGGAAGTGCTTGGCAGAAAAGAAATCACACAAGGAGATGGGGAGCAAGTGGTACTAATCCCATTAGTTTCCCTTCCCAAACAAGCTGCTCTGTGCTGCAGAATCCTCAGTGCAGTAGCTTTGTGGAATGGAGCATCTCGTAAAAATCCCTGGCTGTGCTTTTTGGTGAGCTTTGTGTGCTGTTTGTACCAACCCACAGGTGCTTCAGAGAGCCACGGGCTGCTTCTGTGCTGGGCTCTCCTCACTCTTTCCATGCTGGAATCCCATGGGTGGTAATGTCTCTGCCAGTTTTGGAAGGACCCAAAGTTTCCTTTTTGGGGCTGTGCTTGGTACTCAGCTTCCCAAGCGAGAATAGGGAGCTCTACAAGTAAATCTTGGGAAAAATGTTCACTTCTGGGTGCCTTTCCTCAATCCCAAGGGATTAGAATGGAGCAGGGAGTGGTCCAGTGTAGCTCAGACAGGAGCTGTAGTTAGACAAGAATACTGGCAGGTGTTGTGGAATGGAGAATTGCTCAGACAAAGATCATTTTCACAGATTTGACACCAAAGAGGTGAGAGGATAGGGGCTGCCTTAGAGGAAGGAGAGCCTCATCTTTTCTCAGCAGGTATTTCTGGCATGTGGATATCTGGTTTATATATTAGAGATACAAAAGGAAATGTTTTGCTGTTTAAAAAACACCTTCAAATTTTTAAATTATGAAGCAGCGTTTCATAGCTTGTTACACTGGGAACGTGATTCAGCTCCTGAACTCCTGATTAAACCCATGCTATGAATGCATCTGTGAATGATTACACTTCAGTCCACATCCTGTCATTCTGTTATTGCTTAATTATCCCGAGAAAAAGCAGCTTTTCTTTTTCTGCTAAGCACACTCATAAAACGGTAGGTGAAAACTACAGCTGGTTGTAACCAGAGATCAGCTGCACAAGCCTTGAAGAATTTCATGTTCTTCATCAGGTCATGAAATACAGAGGCAGCAGATAGAGCAGAGAGACACCATTAATTCAGCCCTCATAACTCTGTTCAGAGAAGAGAAGCTCAAAGAGGGCTGTGATAAGAAAAAAGTCAGGTGCAGGTGTGGACTGGAGCCTAATTGCTCTGTCAGGATTACAATAAAGAGAAATGTTATGGTGTGGAATTTTGAAAGGAGTTAGGATAAAACAATGGCTAATATGAAAGTGCAAGGCAAGTCCCATTGAAGTCCCTGGTAAGACTCAGTGTGACTTCAAAGCCAGCAGATGTGAACTACAAAGGAATTTCTTCCCCTTTCAAGTTTAGTTGTTGGAGTCAGCCTTTGGCTGCTTTTGGAGATGGCTGGAGAACGGTTCAAAAGCCCAAAATGCTGCTGGTAAAAATTAATCCAAGGGACATCTGCTCTGGCCTTTGTTTTATCCCAGACTTTGCTTTATGACTTTTGACATACTGACCTGGTTTAAGTCAAAACTTTTTCCAATTTTGTGGTTCTGTTCTTGTTAAGACAAACTCCCCAAGCCCCCCATGGGAGTCCCATTGATGTCAGTGCTTGAACTCACACAAAGATTTGGTATTTGCTGTTTATTTTGGACATGGGAACATTTCAAAAGGTCACCTGCAACTTTCCACCTTCTTTATCTACCATATTTCAAGGATTAAGACCAGTTAATCTCACACTAGGGTTTATTTACAGTGTGTAAATGTATATCATTTCAAACCATAATGCACCACTAAGGAATCTTGCTTGGGTCCTAATTAAATATCCACAAATGTTCAGGTGGAGCAAAATGCTTAGACTCAAAGAGAGACATCGACTCTGAGAGGTGACAAGGACTGGGACACCCCTGTGAGCAGTTTGGCTGTTGGTTGGTGATCACCTCGAGCCATCTCCACCCCATGGCTGTGTACTAGTGTGTATAAAACACTGAACCTCAGTATTGCCCTGCCAAACTGTGATTCAGTGGTATTGGGATCAAGCTTTTGGTGTTTCCCTGTTAAATTGCATCAGAAAATACCTCACCAAGGCTGCTGCTTTGGCAGTTTGAGTGCAAGTTGCAGAGGAGGGATGGCATTGCCTTCCACTCCCACCAGCTGCTGCTGCAGAGCACAACTGGGCTGTGTGGAGAGCTGGATTTGTTTCCTCTTTCAGAGAATACAATCATATGTAGGAGTCATCCTAACATTTTTAGTAAATATCAGGGGTGATGAATGGTCTTTTTGTCCCTTCCATGGCTAGCACACCATATCAGCACATAGGTGTGCAGCCCTCCTCCTGCATGGGCTGAAATTCAGGCTGAGGTTGTTTGTATTTTGAAGGGCATGAAGTTGATGTGTGTTCCCAAGGATCACTTCCTGCCAGGTCCAGCAAAACTTTTCTTTGGGGTCTCATCTTAATCAAGTATAGTGAGGCCAGGCCATGGCACCCTCAGAAGTCATTATAAATTATTCCTTGTGGCTCATTGAGTAGACACTGTCCTAAAAGCTGCCTCCACCACCAGTGAATTATGCAGTAGCAACAGTGGGAGCAAAACAAAAGCCAAACCTTGCCATGAAACACAGACACCAGTTTCTGTTTCTTGCCCTGTTCTGTTGCACATTTACTTTCATGATTCCCTTCACTACTTGGAGGTCTTTTTTGTTTGAAGGATGGTTTGAAATGCTCCCTTCCTTCTCTCCAATTTATCTTGCTTGCCACTTGGCCACAGCACATACCACTGGCACCAGGCTGCTCAGCTCTCTGCCATGGATATTATTATTTTCTTCATTTGCCCAAATACCTCTCCAGAGCAAGCCCCAGCTGGGTTTACTCCCTGATGTGTTACAGGAGTTGAGAGGATCCCTTTTTCTGGGGGAAGCAATTTCCAGTGGGCTCCTCAGGTACCTCAGCAGAAATCTCTGTCACTGGTGCAGTTTCTCCTGTGGGCTGAGGTTTTTATTCCTTTGTCATATCATTGCTATAAAAAACAAAATACTTATAACTTTAATACTGTCATTTTTATACTGGGAATGTCGTGTTTTGTACCACATCCTTTAGAGTGGTACTGAACCATCCTGTACAGTCAGTAGGTGGTTATGTCTGTGTGTTCTTCAGGGCTTGTGAATAATATATAATTTGTTCATTTATACTGGAGTTTACTCTGTTACAGTCAATGCTCTCAGACACACATTTTTGTTAATGTTTCATTTTTATGTTCCCTTCCCTTCAATCTTCTTCCAGGCTATTTCAAACACTTTCACAGGCAACCTCATATTTCTTGCACAATTATCTGTGAAATTTGTTGGACCACAGGGTATGGAATAACAGAAAAGCACCTGCACTGGCTTTTGAAATTGGCCACAAAGGGACTTGTGTGCACGTTGTGCATATTGCCAGTGCTTTTAGGAGATGAGGTGGGCTTCACACTGGTGAAAACCAATGAGGAAAAAGGAAGGTGCTGGTAAAATGCTCAGCAGTGTTTTTCCCTCTAAGCTGTATCTGCAGACATGAGGTGATCCCATCCCAAGTTTTCTGCAACACAGGATTTGAAGCATTTACTGACAGGCAGCAGGGTTAGGGGTTTAGTCTGCATGGTTTGCTCCTGTCCTGTTTTGTACCAGTCATGCATCAGGGGAAGGAGAAATCATTCACTGATACAGAAAAATAAAATAAAATAAAGCCAATATTTTCATTTTTCACAGGTTGATTTTGGATCATCTCAAGCTTGAGATCGTTCCACAATGTAGGAAATGTTAGCACACATGCACACAGTTCAGATTTCTGTTAGTCTGAGGATCACTGGCCACCATGTGGTCCTGTGAATTTACATCAGGGCAGCACTACCAAAACAAACATGAGTTTTAGTGAGCAGTGGGAGCACCTTGACTTTTAATTCCTCTGTGGGCCAGCATCTCACACCTCTCCAGTCATGCTCCTGGATCATTGGTGCTGCTCATCCCTATTTTTCCATGTGCAATAGTTGGAGCAGAGAGAGGGCAGCATTCATAGCACACATTCCATTTGCTGGCCTTTGCCCTGATTCCTCTCTCCCAGCAACCCCAAATGAAAATTCCCATCTGGTCTGTCACTCCTCAGGCAGACAGCAAGTGCAGCCACCTTGTTGACATCAATTTATTTATATTTATTTTTAAATTAGGGGTAGGACACTGATTGTGGAGCGAGCATCCCTAACTCAGGAGTGTTCCCTCAGGCCAGAGGTGCAGCTCAGCCCCTCGTGCTGCTCCTCATCCTCAGCATCCTCCCCCAGCACTGCCCCAGCTCTCACCAGCTGGGAGGGGGCCCTGGGATGCACAGACCCCTCCTGGCTCTCCTTGCAAAGAAAAGCAGGATTCAAGCCTTGGAGAGTCAAATGAAAGACTGCTATTGACTTTGGGTCAGGTCCTTAGTAAATGCTTTGTTAGAGATAATCCTGTATCTATCAGCACTTACATCAAGTGAAAACAGTTCACAGTCACAAAGCCAATAGTTTTCTATTTATCTAATGTGTACTTTAGGTGGTATCACCAAAAAGGCTTTTTTTTTTCCTCACTCTGTGAAAACACTTTCAATCAATTCTTATTTCTTGAAGAAAGGGGGAAAAATGCTTTTTGAAATCCAAGGAGTCAGCTTCTCATCCCTCTAGCTGTGCTTCGGCCTAGATAAGAAGAGATCTCAGGGTCCCATATTATTAATTCACTGTCTATATGAATAACGAGCAGCCTTGGTGAATTATTCCACACTCCTGGGAAAATCTATAGCCCTGTCCTTCTGCAGCACCACTGGAGCCAAGCAGTAAGCTCATATTTATTTTTATTTGGTGAATTCAGATGACTTCATTTGTAAGGAGGAAGAAAACATCTCTCTTTCCCACTGACATCCATTTAGTAAGCTCAGGAAAAGTCACAGAATATTACATGTGCTATTAAAAAAAAAAAAAAAGAAGAAGAAGGGGGGAGAGAAGTCTAAACTTGACTGAAATATTTTAGGCTTTGGTTTTGTCCAGATCATGTCTTCTTGAAATGCCCTTGCAACCACCCTGAGATCACAGCCAGATCCTGAGAGGTGCTGAGCTCAGAGGGAGAAAAAGCAAAGCTGGCAGCAGCCATGCAGAGTAATTAACTCATTTACCCAGGCACTGCAGCTCTCATTACCAGTTTCCCTTCCCACTGCAGGGCAGAGGCTGAAGGGAGCAGAGGGGAGGTTTGTGCCTGACCCTGCCAGTGCTGGGTGAGATTTGGTGTCAGAGCAAAGCCTCATCTCCTGAGCCCAGAGCATCAGAGAGCAGCCTGGGGACAGCAGAGAGGTTGTGCCTCTCCCTGCAGGAGTGGGAGTGCAAACAGATCTCTGGGTGGGCATATGGATATATATCCATGCATTTATATATATATTTTTATATATATCTTTATATAAAATATATGTGTGTGTGTGTTTCTGTGCACACCCTGCACAGCCACCCTGCCACGGGTGGTGCTCTCCAGCACCCAGAGCTGCCCAGACACCCAGAGATGTTTTCCTGTGGTTAAGGTGAACACAGACAGGAGATTCCAGGAGCAAACCTGCAGCTCACCTAAGTGAGGGTTTCCCATCCCACTCCCAGGGAGGGCTGCCCCATTCCTGCTGCCTGCAAAGTGCACCAGGCCCTGGGGAGAGGGGATGGATGCTCCTGCTTTCCTGACTGTGGGTTTGAGTGAGCACCTCCTCATGGCAGCTGTAATTTGTTTCCCCACCTGTGCTTTGGATTTCCTTCTTTCCCCAGTGACACTGAGGTTTCCTGCACAGCAGAGGTTTCCTGCACACCCTTTTTAATATCCAGCTCATAGAACAGCTGACTAATCCACCCAGATGAAGTGCAGAGAGTTCTCTTAAATCCCAATTTCCGCAGGCAAAACATTTTCTTTTTCTGCTTAAGAGGGGTAAGAACAAGCAGTAAGTCATGGCTCTGCCTCCACCTGTGTGAGGGGTGGTCGCTTTTGCAGGCTCCAGCTGGCAGATTTCAGTGCTGGCACAGAGGGAGCACAGCCCTCACAGCCAACCAAGGTGCACAAACAGCATCCCCACGGTGAAATTAAGGAATGGCATGGCTCTGGAGCAGTGTGAAGACACACAGGAACATGTAATTACCTCACCTCCATCCAGAGGAAAGTAACCTTTCGCTCAAATACTTGCAATAAACCCGCTAGAGGCTAAATGGAAAAACAGTAGGAGATTNGGTTTGTGCCTGACCCTGCCAGTGCTGGGTGAGATTTGGTGTCAGAGCAAAGCCTCATCTCCTGAGCCCAGAGCATCAGAGAGCAGCCTGGGGACAGCAGAGAGGTTGTGCCTCTCCCTGCAGGAGTGGGAGTGCAAACAGATCTCTGGGTGGGCATATGGATATATATCCATGCATTTATATATATATTTTTATATATATCTTTATATAAAATATATGTGTGTGTGTGTTTCTGTGCACACCCTGCACAGCCACCCTGCCACGGGTGGTGCTCTCCAGCACCCAGAGCTGCCCAGACACCCAGAGATGTTTTCCTGTGGTTAAGGTGAACACAGACAGGAGATTCCAGGAGCAAACCTGCAGCTCACCTAAGTGAGGGTTTCCCATCCCACTCCCAGGGAGGGCTGCCCCATTCCTGCTGCCTGCAAAGTGCACCAGGCCCTGGGGAGAGGGGATGGATGCTCCTGCTTTCCTGACTGTGGGTTTGAGTGAGCACCTCCTCATGGCAGCTGTAATTTGTTTCCCCACCTGTGCTTTGGATTTCCTTCTTTCCCCAGTGACACTGAGGTTTCCTGCACAGCAGAGGTTTCCTGCACACCCTTTTTAATATCCAGCTCATAGAACAGCTGACTAATCCACCCAGATGAAGTGCAGAGAGTTCTCTTAAATCCCAATTTCCGCAGGCAAAACATTTTCTTTTTCTGCTTAAGAGGGGTAAGAACAAGCAGTAAGTCATGGCTCTGCCTCCACCTGTGTGAGGGGTGGTCGCTTTTGCAGGCTCCAGCTGGCAGATTTCAGTGCTGGCACAGAGGGAGCACAGCCCTCACAGCCAACCAAGGTGCACAAACAGCATCCCCACGGTGAAATTAAGGAATGGCATGGCTCTGGAGCAGTGTGAAGACACACAGGAACATGTAATTACCTCACCTCCATCCAGAGGAAAGTAACCTTTCGCTCAAATACTTGCAATAAACCCGCTAGAGGCTAAATGGAAAAACAGTAGGAGATTTCTCCTCTGATAGGAAGCATTAAGTGTTAATCACAGCACTGGAAAGAGCCTGGGATGAGGGTTTGGAGGCAGGGAGGGCAGCTGGCCACACCACCCTGCCAGGCACCAGAGGGAAAAAGAAGCATGAACTGGAAGGGAAAAGAGAGCTTAGAGAAAATTCCCTTGCAGGGATGAAGCCACAAGCAGGACCAGGGGTTCAGGTTAAGGACTTCAGGCTGCCTGGAGAGCACAGAGCAAACCAGGACAAGGGGTTTGTGCTTTGGGGACACAGATGTGCTCTGCTGAGCCCAGAGCAGGAGACTCAGCCCCCTGTGACCCATGTGCAAAAGCACAGATGGAAGATCCAGGGGCAAAACCAGCTACAGCAGTGCTAAGGAAGGCTTCTCACAACAACCCTTCAGCCAGCAGTGCTGAGGGAGAGAATTCCAGACATCAGGAAGGTGCAGTCTGTGCATCTGCCCTGCATGGCAGCAGGAGAAGGAGATCTGCATCTGTGTGGAGAGGTGATCTAGCTGGTGGAGGATGTGTTTATCTCAGGAGCAGGAGGGTTAAACCTGTGCACCCTGCCTTTGAACAAGCACTGGGTTCATCCTTCCCTTGTGTGGCACAGCCCAAGGGCAGCACCCAAAAAGCTCTCAAAAGTGGGGTCTGACACCCAGATTTTCAAACTGGCTCGTGAAACCCTGACAGACTTGCTGGTCTGTGCTAAATGGGGGCTCAGAGGGTTTGTGGGTTTAGGAAAAGGAACAGGGTGGTGACTGGCTGTTAATCCTTGCTCACAGTCCTCAGGGAATGGGTGGGACCAGTGTCCAGCTAATCCCTGGCCAAGGGGAGCTTAGGGAAGCATTGGGGTGGGGTTAACATCTGTGCTCCATCCTCTCACACCAAATCCTGGCAGGAATTCTGATGGTACTTTATCTCTGCCAGGGAAGACCGTATTATTAAGTGGCTAATTCTGCATCAGCTCACTCCACACATCATTTCTGCATCAGACACTGTGGTTTTGGTGCACTGTGAAATGCTGTGTGCCTACAGGTGTCTCTAATACACTATAGAAAGTAAGTGACTGCACTATTGCAGAACAGAAAGTCTTTTTTGTTTTCTTTCAAAGCTCCCTTCCATCTATAAACATGGAGCTAGTTCACAAGGCTTGAATGTGGTTTGTAGGATTAGGGTTTGAACACAAAAGAAGTGGATGATTAAGTAAGGATGAAGAATGCTCCTCCACAGTGAGCTCTCTTTAAATTAATAAACGAGAACCTGAAGCTATTACACACTGAAATTTTAAAGAGGCAGTGACCAAATCTTTGAAGGAAGCAAACACATCATTTATCCTCTTGCTGATGAAGAGAGTTCTAATAGGAATCTCTAATTGAGCACTGAGAGTGTCTGTTGTGCTGAACTATGTGAATTAATCTGGCAATTGCAAATAGAAACAGGCAAGTCAACAAGTGTTTAATTGATTTCAGAGGATCAGTTATCCATACAATTGATCACAGACACATTTATGGTCCCTCCTCTCAGAATAAAACCAGGTCACTGTAGGACCCAAGCCCCTCAGCAGTTTGTCAGTCTGTGGTGTGCTTTGGGAAGTTTTTATGCATTAATATTGTAGAATTGTTCTAAGTTCAGGAATCAAGTAAAGGACATTGCAAGCCAGGGATTTCTATCAAATCTCAGACTTTTTGCTGAGGAAGTTTGCTCCTCAGCATGTAAATAGCCTTCAGAGTTTGGAACAGGTCTCCACATATAGGTGTCAAAAAGCAGTTTACTAATCCTGTATGTCAAAGAAAGCATTATTCCTCTTTGGGAGCTGTTTTCATAAAACATTTTGTTACAATAACTGCTCAAGGTTAAGCAAGATGGAGGATGGCAAACTGCAATATTATTTAAAAACTGCTGCCTCTCCCTTTTGAAACCATCATGCAAAAGACACTGGTGAGGAAGGAGCTGTGCTCCACAATTGAAGCATTCTGCCCTATGTCATTAGTACTAAAAACCATCCTGCAGGCAGATGGATTGCTTTTAATATGTGGGTTTGTGCAATCATTTCCTTCTGATTACAATTCTTAGGCAGCAGCCATACAGCAGAGTTTTCAAGATGCATGAGCATGGTCAGTACATTTTTTTTTTTATCTTCCAAATATGCCCAGAACTGAGGAACAGCAAGGCGAAACATCAGCACAAACCATCACTCAGGAATGAAATGGAGAAGCAAATGACACTGTCTTAACTGAGGACAAAGGCAAATCTCCCATTAACTCAAATGAGAGTAGAAAACCTCTCTCTGTATTGGTTTTCTTATTATAAAATGCCCTCTCTTTTTTCTCCAGACCCCTCCACGAAATACCATCAAGTAGGGTTGTGTGTAATATAGTTATGCAAATAACAAATTAACTCCATTTCCTTTAGAAGTTTCCTTTCTTCCTCTTGAAAATTACCAGCTGGATGAACACTTTTTAAAACAGGAGCACCTGTAGTCCCTGTTATAGATAAAAACCCAAGTTTATTAGAGCAGTGAACAGCTGAGCCACGTTGGTTATCCAAGGACACAGAAGCCTTTGCTCTGAGCAGGAAGGGGGACAGGACAGTGACCACTGCCTTACACCACAGAGCAGAGAAGAAAATCTGTGTTATTTTGGGCAGGCTGTGTTTCCTCTGGGATTCAGCTCAGCAGCAGAGGCCCAGCCTCATCACTGCCCTGGTGCTCTTCATTTCCCTCGTTTGTCTGATGAATTTGGGTGATCTGAATCAAGCAGGGAATCAGGTGAGGTGTTTGTGGCAGAGCTGGAGGAGGGAGGTGCTTCCCTCTGGCCCTGGGACTGCTCTTTTCCTGGGATGGATGTGCAGCTCCAGCCACTCTGCTAAAAAATGGGGTAAATTATCTTGTGGGGCAGGTGTGGGGAGAGGCTTTGGCTGCTGAGGAGAGCAGGCAGCCTCTGTTGAGAGAGAAGAGTTGTAGGGCAGCAGAGCAAAGGATGGAGGAGCAGGAATCTGCTCCAGACCAGGGATGGAGAAAAGCTAAGAAAACAGAGGGGGTTTAATTGATATGAACTCCCCATCAGTAAATGTAGCTTGGAAATTAGAAGAGTACTACTGGCTCTAAGGGGGGGTTGGCAACAGCTTGGCACCATGGATGACAGATGGTTTTGAAGACTTCCAGTGTCTTTTGTCTCACCCACAAAATGCAAAGTAATTGGTATTATTTGATCAAATAACACTGAGGCATACTGGTGAGCAATGGGTGGACCACAGACATAAAAGCCAAGACAAAATGCTGTACAGCAGACTCATAAAAGTCATTTTTATGTTAGAGACCAAAAAAAAAGCCTCTTGAAGTTTTTAGTTACAGTTTGGCTTTATTTGATACAATCATTTTTTATTGTTTGGTTGACCAACATTGGTATCTTTTTATTTTATTCATTTATTTGCAATAACCTGCTGATAAATCAGCTTTAGCAGAGGAACCAATTAATTCCCCATTGTAAATATTGACTTAGATATTTTTAATCTATTCTGTTTGTCAGAGATGGCAGTCCTGGACCTCCCTGGATGAGCAATAATGAGGCAGCATTGCAGAATCTTTTTCTACCAGTCCTCTGAAACAGCCCTTGGAAATTCTGTGTGATCATTGCAGAAAAAGACCCCACAGCATTTGCAAACACAAATTAAGTAAATTATAGTTTTGCTAGGTGGCTTGCACTCTACCAATGACCCCTGGTGCCCACAAGTGTGGATTTTTGCAGAGTGTCTCCATTTGAGTGTGCAGGTTTCCCAGCTGAGCTGCTCATTAACACATGGCCCCACGAAACTGTGATCAGAAATGACCTGTGATTACAACAGACATGGACTAAATGTGTTTTGTGTAGCCAGGTTGGATAAATAGAATGCATGAGGGAGGTTTTGAAATTCCTGAAATTCAATCCTGTTATCAAATCACCCAGGTCTGTGTCTTACTGTGTCGTGGCACCTTTTGAAAGCTGATACAAATTCCTAATAGAAGGAATAAATTGACAAAGCAGGTTAGAAGATTAAGCTCTGAGTGTAACAACCCTTATTCACAGGTCTTCAGTGAAACCTCCTGCAAGTGTGTGCTGAACCCTGTCAGTGAATTTCTCAAATCATCAGGAGCACTCATTTGTAGCTGGCTTTGGCTGAGACCCTTTCCATCTGAACCACTTTCATTTAAAACTCATTATTTATGGTAAGCATAGCCACACTCTTCATGCATTTTGCATATTCAATTTTCAAGCCAAAATGTAGGAGCTGCATTAGCTTCAGTGCTCCCAGCAGGTAATCAGGCTCCTGCAACATCAAACCTTATGTCACCACCAGTAATGGGCTGAAATAATCCTACCCTCATCAGCACTGTGCCTGCCCAGCTCCTATTAAAATTAATGGGCACTGGGCATCCATTCCCTCTAGGCAGCTTTGGAAATATCAGCCAAAATGCAGTTTGTGAGTGTTAACCTTTAGGAAGTTGGTGTTGGCAGCTTCCCACTGCTCTGTGCGAGTGGCTCTGCTGGGACGTGAGCCCTGCCCTGCCCTGGTGGCACCAGCTCCTCCTCGGGGCTGTTCTGGCACCCTCGGGCTGTTTTGGCTCAGCAGAGCCTGGGCAGCCCCCAGGGAAATTGCCAGGCTGCCCTTGCCCCCCTCCCAGGAGCAGCCTGTCCTGAGAGTGGCTGTTTTGTGGTCATCACAAAGGGAAGGAAGCCCAGTCCCATAAAGGTCAGCAGAGGCGGTGTGAAAATGCTGCTCTGACTCAGTGGTGGAGTCTGGGGCAGAAATGCCAAAGATATTGCAGGCTAACTGTTAAAATAAGCATATTTGGTATAGCAAAAAAATTTATCTGTGAATACTTTTATATATTAAACCTTGTAAGGAACCTTGCCCTGCTGATTTAATGTTCTTTAATTAGTTGGGTTTTTTCTTTTTTTTTTTTCCCTTTCCTGTCCATATTAGCAAAGAAAAATAATATGGTATTTTAAAAGAAAAATAAGATTAGAATAATTTATTATTGGATTACTATTAAACTAATAGAAACATCCATATAAATTCATTTCTCTAAACGTCCTCCGGGTCTCAGGTCTGATCCATACAGATGGTGACCTGTGAGGAAGCAGTGTTCCAGGAATAAATTTGCTGGTTTAGACTGGAGGGTTTCAACCCAGCTAATAAACTCTCAGTGGTGCATGACTGAAATGTTACTGCAGTAGCTGGAGAGCAAACTGTCCCCTGTTTCACTTTTTTTTTTCACCAAATAGTTCTAAAATAACCAAAGTGTAATCACCACTCTCAACTAGCAGATTGTTCATGGACACAAAATACAGTCCTAAATCAAATAAATTGCTAACTGTGAAGCATTTGCTAGGCTCTGCTTTGCATAGTATGAGATAAGAAGCAAATATAACACACTGGTCTCTATTACTAAATGCTGCTAAAAATGCAAAGTGATAAATGTGCTCTTTCAATTTCAATATAGCATCATTAGTAGAGAAACCCTGTAAGGATCACCTGCATCTTAATGCCCTGCATCTTCACCAGCACTGTGAGTGCAGTCCCTGCTTTTGTTGGGAGCCTATGCCATTTTGGGAAGTATTAGTGTTATTTTGTTACATTTTCGTTTTGGTGTTCTTACTTTTTTACTTCCCTTCCTAAATATGAGTGTCTAGCAGTGACAGACCCAGAGGAAGTGTGTGGCCAGGGACATCAGCAGTGCTGGCAGGCCAGAAGGGGCAACCAGAGCCCTTCCTGGCCGTGCTGAGTGCACAGGTTTTGGGCAGAATTATGGGCAAGGCTTACTGCAGTATCCCTGTGCTCAGGGTGTGGATTGTGCACTTGTTCTGCCAGCTTTCCCTGAAATATTAGGTCTTGCTCTGTGCAGCTTTCTGCAGAATACAAATCAGCCATGTCCATGTAGTGTCCAGCTTGTACAACACATTTGGGTTATGTCTACCCTTGAATTTGCTCACTTTGTGGCATGCTACAATATGTCAAAGGATGTAGATGCTGCTGCTTCCCATATAATTTTTCAGCTAAAAATGACAGGTGCCTGGAATTATTACTGTATTATTTTGGTTTGGGGTTTTTTTTCACTAAGAAAACAACATCACGGTTGTTGAGAGGTCTTCCCAGGAGTTTTGCAGAGACCAAGGGGGCTATATTTGCTCTCTGAAATCTAAGAAAAAAAATACAATCTACTATTTTATGCTGCAAAACAAGGCAGGCATCCAGCAAGGGCAGGAGCACAGGCTTCACATAGTGAGAAGAACAATTGGGCTGTGGGTAAGACAGGAGTGAAGAGAAGCCCCACTGCAGAGTGTCAGCAAACTTGCTGTGTAGGTAATGCTGGATGCAGTAAATAACCTCAAATATTTGGATTTTTTCCTCTTGTTTTTGAAACCTGATGAATGTACAATGAATAGATCAAAGATGTGCAATGTTCAGATCAGTGTTGCTGTACCTGTGAAGGATGAGGTAAGAACAGAGCATGGGGGCAGTTCCACAGGGCCATGATTGCCAGTCACTCTGGGGAAACCCTCAGGTGAAAGGAGATATTCCTGCAGCCTTCTTTTCATTCCCATCCAAAAATACCCTTCCTTCCAATTTCTCTTTGGCATCAAAATAAATGGAAATGTTTCACAGTGATTAATGGTGTGCTGGCTACACAGTGAATGCCAGTGGGGATGCAGCTGATCAGCAAAGAGGATATTTTCAGAAAACCTCATCATATTTTGTTTAGACTTCATGCTGACACGTTGAATTTCAGCAAAAAGGCTGCTGCAGTTCAGCCAGTTGTACATCAAGGGTGTGAGCACTCAGACACCCAGGGGAGAGTCAATCCCAAGGGGATTCTCTGGTGGGAGATGCCTCTCCAGAGAAATGCTCCATCACTGGACACCAGCAGGGCTGCTGGCCAACATGTGCCCCTGGATTGTTCTCCCAGGGATTCTCTCTGCAGGACAGGATTGCAAGAGCATCTCTGTGGTCTCCAAAACCACCCAAGGCACTGAGGGACCCAGCAGGAGCCACCTCTGAGAATACAAAGAGGTGAGAAAAGTCACCACGTCCTTGTTTCCTTTAGGAAACAGTTTCGTTATTTAAGAAATGTTCACAAGGTTTTGGAGAAAGGACCAAAAAACCTGCAACATAATGCAAATTAACTCTGTGCCTGTAAGGTTTGATGGAGCTAGTTATACATAAAGTCTGTGCTGTGTGTATTCACCTGGAGACCTAAACCATTATGTAGAAAAAAGAACAACAACAGCACAATATTGTTGCTTTCACTACCATTGATCTTTAATTTCCCACTTCAATTTTGCTTTCTAGATTAAGGGTGTGTTTTTTGTACTGCTGTGTATGTGAGATGTTTAAAACTTGCTTGAGATTTCAATTTCCAGAGGGTTCTGTTGGCTGAGGTCGTAGCTTATCTAATATTTTGACGAAGTCCATACTCTGTGCTGTAAAAGTCAATTTAGTTTTAAGCTCTTGTTTTCACCACTAGAGTGAGTAATCCAATTTTTAATTATTTTTTATGTTTTGGGGGGTGGGGTTGAGTATTACTTGCCGAAAATTTAGTTGTTTGTCATTACTGTAATTTTAGTGGAAGGGACATTGGAGAAACCAAACCTCGCTGGAATAGATTGTTATCCAGTGTAATGTATTGATCAGGTCAGGCAGTAAATTAACAGCAGCAGAACACCATTAAATTTTGAACTTAATTGCCTTCTACTCTTAATTTCTATTGGATATAATCAATAGGTGCCAGAGGAAAGTTAAAAGAGTTATTTAGCAAGCTGCTATTTCCTGCAGCATAATGGAAAACTAATGTTTCATCTTCTAGTTGATGCAAATAATTTGTAGTTAGAGAGTGGCCACTTAAACATTTTATCAAAGACTCACTTTTAGTTCTGCCTTGATTAATCTTCATCCCTCCAAGAAAGAAACAAGATTGAGTGACACAATCTGTTTTGATTTATCTGCCCCTTTGGTCTTTGTTTCCCTGGAGGATCTCTCCAGTCTCTATTCCCATCTCCAGCCCTGCACACCCCGAGTGTTTCCAGGGGAGGATTCTCAGGCCAGCACCTCTCAATATAATTTCCTTTTCTAGGGAAATGCTGTGCTAAAGCCAGCAGAAATGAAGACCATGGCCTTGGTCTTGGCTTTTCCTCTTGGTTCTTTTCCCAGCTTGTTTGGGCAAGTTGCTAATTTCTCTTATTTTCCTGAAAAGCACCAAGGTAAACAATTGGCTTTGCCAAAGGCTGGTGTCAAGCTGAAGGGTTGCACTTTCTTGCTGGGCTCCCTGTGCTGATGACACATTTTGTTCTCCTCTCCAGCCTCAGTTTGTTACTCCCTGTCTCACATTTCCCTCTATAGTAATATTTTAGATCCCTTTTTTAACTTGCTGTTGAATTTCAGTATTGCATATCCTGCTGTAATCTAAACCCAGTCCCTTTCAAATCAATATCTCTGTGCTGTTATTATTTTTACACCTCTTTGAGCACTCTTTCCATTACCTGGCCTTTTGCTAATCAAATGCTGCAAAGGGAGCACAGTGTTTCAGGTGGCCCCATGCCAGAGCCCCGTGCCCAGTGTCACTGCCCTGTGGAATTACAGGGACATTAAACAGCCATTGAATGGAGGACACAAATCTGATGCAAATTAGGGAATTACTGCCACTTTTGGTGGGCCCTGGAAGCTGTGTTACTGAAGCAGCAGGCAGAATAAAACAGGCCAAGGTAATCACACCTCAATATTTTACAATGGTGTCAGTTCTGTGAGCAGCCAGTGGGGCTGCTCCATATTTATAACTTTATATTGGCACGAGGCAGTTCATATCCAAGCTAATGGGAGTTCTCCAGGAGTGTCGATTCAGGTTCCTGATGAGAAATGAGTATAGCCCCTTTTGCTCATCTTCTCAGCAGAAATAGCAGTTAGAGTTGAGCAGAGTCTACTCGAGGTTTTATGAAGTGGAGCATAATGATGCCCCTAATGAACAGAACTTCATAGAAGTCTCATTTTCTAAGGGAGTTGACCTATACTTGCTCTGAAAACCAAGTATCTTCAGGGAGTGGCAAGTTACTCACCTCAAAATAGATGACAATGAGTGATCCTTGCACTGAAATCTTAACCTGTCTCTCCATAACTCTTTCCACTATAAAATGTGTGTAACAGGTATTTTACTGGGAGCACATTTGTTTTTATTCAAGTCCTATATATTAAAAAAACATTGCTTGCTGCCTGTGCAAATTCAAAAACTGCCAAATCATCAAAAGAGCTGAGTATGAATTTACCTCTTTGACAATTATTCCTTGTCACATTATTCTGGTTAACAGGGAATTCATCACAGTGGAGAAGGCAAAAATAAAGCCTCTTGACAGTTACAAGAAATTACCTGTGCTTACAATAATACATTTTCCAAGGGAAGGCTGCAGGGCAGAGTTTGACAGTGCTGAAGCTGTAGGGATGTTCTGTGACCATCCATGGCCTGGACTTCACCTCTGCAGAGGGAAGATTTGTTTGTCTGTGTTACAGACCAGCAGGAATCGTGGAAGGTTCACAATCCCAGCTCCCCAGAGAGGCTGAAATTCTCCTTTTTGGCAGTTCCACTGGTGTCCATCACACCACTGGCCTTTATCCTGGAGACAGAAGAGGGGGTGTTGTGCCTGTTGTATATTTAGGGGACTGAAACACAAAGCCCAGGAGCCCATGGAAAGCAGTGGCCAAACAGGAAATTGGATGTGGGGCTAATTGAGTGCCCCTGGCCAGGAGGGTGTCAGCAGCTATGATGACATTCCCATTTCCCATGAAGAGCTTCTCCTCATGCTTCACTCTTCTGCCAAGAAAAAGATAAAAGGAGATTTTTCTCTGTCTCACTGAGGAGAATCCCCTTCTCATCCAAATGAATTATGCTGTCTTTGAGGCGCCAGATTAATCTGTCTGTGAGATCCCTGGTGCTCTGCTTCCAGACTAACACATTATCTGTGCTGCCTCTCCCATGATCTGCTGGTGCAGATTCAAGCTAACACACATGGCAGGCTGGACACACTGCTGCTCACAGCCATGGGAATCTCCACAGGAACAACTCTGCCCTGCTGGAGGACAGAGGTGCAGTAAGAAAATATTTGTTCAGGTTGATCACAAGGATATTTTGGTGCAGGTGAAGCTCCTTCTCTGACTTGCTGTCATCATAAAAACTTTGTGAACCATAGATTACTGCATTTTAGGCCCCCACAGCAGGACAGGCAGACAAGGTAGGAAGTCTCAGAGACACACATGAATTAGGATTAAATGGAGCAAACTAATTCTCAATCAGATCTACTCAGCACTAAAACAAAGAAGATGGAAAAAGACAGGATCAAAATTAGAGAGCTAACAGATTGCATCATGGTTGGGAGGAAGTCCTGGGTTATGAAATGCTGGTGGATTTAAAGTTCAGTTCTACCCTTATTTGTAATGCATATCTGCAGTCATCACCTTCTAGTTCAGTCAGGGCAGTGAGTTTTTGTTTTTCTAGGAGTGCTGGAGGTTTTATGGCTTAGCCTTGGCAGAAGTCTGCCTGTGGTATTACACAATTCACATCGTGCTTAGGCTGGGCTCTGCAATTGTTGCTGCTCTGTCTGCTCTCTGCTGTGTTTGTAAAAGGATCAGGACTGGAGCTGGGAGGTTTTCTTCTGATCCCTAAATCCAGAAGTGTATTTGCACCATTTTTATCCCCAGAATGTTATCCACTGCTCACTGCTTGCTTGCCTGAGAAATAGTCAGACAAGACATTCTGGAAAGCAGGCTTTTTTTGTGCATGTTTTTTGCAGTACTAATTATACCTGACAGTAACTAGTTATGATCCAAAACCTCCAAACAACAGCAACAAAGCCCCAAAATCCAAAACAAAGAAAAAAAGTAACCTGCCCAAAAGATATGGCCCTTCAGAGGTTTTGCAAGGTAGTTTTGGGAGTTTTAGGCAATAATATTTCCTTTGCATAACTGTTCACACTGAGTGCATTGGCTCTATGCATAAACTGCTTTCCACTCTCTCTTGTCACTCAGTCTAAGGAGTGTTTTGGTGGCACTCTGGAGTTTCTCAAAACATTGGTACTGGCAGGGGGAAGACCTTTGGACTCTGCTGAAGGGGAGCTGAAGGGAAGCTGAAGTTTCTGGAAGAATCTTTGCCATTAGTGTCGTGGCCAGCAGAACTAACAAGTAATGGCTGCAGGAAAAGTGTATAACAGTGTATAAATAGAAAGGACTTTACATGGCACCACTGGAAAAATGTGTCAAACCTTGCCATGCATTTGCACATATTTTCCAAGAGTTTCAGCCAAACAAGGAGATTTCCACATCTTTGTCCTGAATGACAAGCAAGTGCATTTTATAAAGATGTGTTCTGTCCTGCCATAAACAACAATTTCTCTTTTTGCCTTTGCAAGCCATCATCAGGAGGTGATGGCATCACCTCCTCATTCCTACCCTCCCTCTACCCACAGAGCCATGAGAGCATGCATGCAAAAATGCAGGAAAATGTCACCCTTGCAATTTAAATGTCAACTCTTCAATCTTATTCCAGTACATTTAGACCCTCCTTTGCATACAGCGTGGCTGACTTATTATAATTCTAGTTTTCTTCAAAATGACAGAGGAGGCATCCGTGGCCCTTTCTGATAGTTCCATTTGTTACTGTCCCCTTGCAGAACACAAATGTAATGCTCTGCTGAGAGACCAGTCCCAGGCAACCCCTTAGGGATATTAAACAGACATTTTGATTGTCTTTTTGCTGGTCTGGCTCCCTTTTGCTTCACCAGAGTTTAGCAGGCTCTGGCTGAAATGCTGCTGGGATTTGGGATTTGTGATATCTCCCAACACCTCTGTATGGGGGGAGGATGCTGCAGAGGTCCCTGTTGTCATCTCTTTCAGCACCCTAGGAAAAAGAAAACACTGAATTAGATATGTAGATATAGATATATATTGGTGTATAATCCATTTCACAGCATTGTCTAGATGTTTTTCTTTCCCATCCTGTGTGGTTTTTCAGGTCTGGATCAAGGGGAGGTGTTTGGCACCATCTGAGTGATGCTCGGATGGGTGCTGCAGGCTGCTGAGGAGCACAAACCCATCTCTGCTGCACTGCTGAACTGCAGACACAGCCTGCTCCTCCCTCTCTCCCCTTAGTGCAAAGTGCTATTGTAGAACTCACTTCCAAAGACTGAGGGCTCCCAGTGAATTACCAAAATTCTGTGTTTGGGCTCCTGAACAACTTGCCCTCAGTGGTTTTCTAAATTAAAAATTGCAGTTTAAAACAAAAAGCTATTACCTATACAATTCATTTTGTCATATTTATTCCACTTGAAATTAAGACAAAATACAATGAGTGCAAAAAGTAAATTTACATAACTTGTTAGCTTTTGAAGAATTTCCTCCCAAACGGTAATAAGAAATGTACATGTGTACATTAAGAGATTTCTCTGGGGTCAGATTTTTTTCTAATATTCTTATTTAGTGAGATAAAATCTTAGGGCAATTCTTAAGGAACTCATGGGCTCCTTTCTACTCCACTGCCCACAGAAAGTGGAAAGGATTGCCTCTGCTTCTCTCTCTGGCAGAGAACACAGATACAACCCAATATTTTCACTGAAGGATCAGGGATATTTTTACCTTTTCCCCCATGTCCTGCAGAGCAGCTTGTACAATCCACAGCGATTCAAGGACAAGAATATCCTTTCCCTTCCACATTGGCAAATTTTACAATGTGAAGGTAGGGCCTGAAAAGTGCTTTGAGATCCTTGCAGTAGAAGTGTTGGAAAGGCACAGGAAACTGCTCTGGTGGGATGAGACTCCAGGTTGGCTGCAGCAGGAGCCTCTCCATTTCTACAGAAGCCTTTGGAGGGCAAAAGCTGTCCCAATTTGGCTATTTTAACCTGCTTTTTAATAGAAAAAAATCTGAAAGTGTTTGAGTTATTCATTTACATTAAAATAAGAAATCTTGGAGCACATCAGGCACTAAAGGCTCCTCCTTGCAGAAACCCTTCTGCATTTCCCTGGCCAGGGCTGCTGCTCCCTGTGAGGCAGAGCTGGAAGGTCTCCCCATGAGCTCCCAACACAGAATTGAAGCCTTGAATGCTTCCTGGCCACAAAATGAGGCCCTGAATGCAGAGCAACTGAATATTCATTTTGTCCATTCTTTAGAAAAATAGTTACAATTTAAAGTACAAGAATAGCTCCATTCATGAGCCACGGTGTGAGCAAAGCCTCTGCCACCGGGGCCTTATCTGCATTTCTTAATAAGAAGCCAACAAAGCTGATACATTACCACGTATAAAATAATGAAAAAGAGATATCCAGGGAGACAAATTATGTTTTTATCGTGATGGGATGGGGGTTGATTATAAGCATAGGTGTTATTTCTCTCTGTTCTCACTTTGTGCAGAGTGGGACCATCAGGACGTGGAGCTGCAGGGCTGGGCAGCATCAGGGTCTCAACATTTGGAACTGCAGAGACTTAGGGTGAAAACTTTCCCCTGATTTGAGCTGAACTATTCATCACACACGTAGCTGTCATTAATCTTACATGCAGAGCCAGGCTCCTCATATTTCAAAACCTTTGGAGAGGCAGCTTTTTAATCTATATTTGGTTCTTCTTTTTTCCCCCTCTGAGATTGGTTTCTCTTTGCATATAATGCTGCAGTAGTTTCAATTTAAACAGAACCCTGAAATAAAATACTCAAATTTAAAACCCTAGCAGAGAGAAAAGAAACAATTATCTTGAAATTCTTTTTTATTTTTTGGAGGTAAAAATCTTCAGTGACAGCACTGCTGACTGCCAAAATTGACATGCATTTTAACTTCTGTTTCAAGCAATGCATTATCTTAATCACAACAAGAGGACACATATTCCAGGATGGAGCCATAAATTCAATTAATCTCAGTAGTAATTCACAAAGCAATTCATTATAATACAATGCAGCACCTCGAAGTATCTAAATTACAGCAGCTGAAGAAGCTTAATGGCCAGAGGCAGATGCAGAAGCTGCTCAGCAGCTCCTGGTGGCAAGTTCTGGCTTCCTCTGCCTCCTCTCTGACAAACCATTCCAGACAAAAGGCAGATCTGCTCCTATGAGCCAGGAGAATGAATAAAAAGGACAAGGAAACAAAAATGTCAGGAAAACAGGAGAAAAGACAGAATCCCTGTGAGGGCAGCAGGTGGCAGAGGGGTGAGTTCTAAGCTTATTCTCAAAAATACCTGAACTATGGCAGCTGCAGGTTATGAAATATTCCTATCAAAACTTTCTGGTGACCAAGAGCAAAATTTTTAAGTGATTTGCATACCTCTCTGGGTTCCTGAGATAATAACATAGCTGCCTGCTCTTTCTTTTGTAGGTCATTAATACAGCTCATACTCTAAACCCTTCTCTCTGCTAACATTCAAGCAGGAGGTTCTTGGAATGCCAACCTCTTTGGCATTTTGCAGAGCAGAATCTGGACACAAAGCATGATAAATTCAGCTCTGGGTGTCACTATGGGAACTGTTTCTGCTGCCACTGGGAATGAACTGGGAGCTGCCTGTTCAGGCACCTGTGTGTGTCTGTGTGTGTGTTCCAGGCAGGCACACCCACAAACATTCTAATGTAGATATGTCCACTTTACCATTAAGTGTTTGCACCTCTTTGCTTCCCCATTTCTTCTTATTTTGCTTCATTTAGCATAGATTATCTCAGTAAGTCTGGCAACTGCTCAATTACTGAATTCCTTTCAAAGGAAGGGAAAAGGAAGATTACAAAATTCATCAAGCTAGAATAAATCACCTTATCTTCCCCACCTGAGGATCTGACCCTCTAACAGTGGTTTCTTTCTTCTTTATAAAGGTAATTATTCTATTAAAATTAATAGTAAAATGAATACTGCTGTGACTGAATTACATGGGATAAGCGTGAAATACTGTGATCAGTTCTGCTATGAATTAGTAATTATAGTGTGCCCAGTGAAATTTGCATACTTTGCTCTCCTTCCCTGCTCTCTGCCTTGGTTTGGTTGGCAGCACTCTCTCCAGGGCTGGAGCTGGAGATTGCTGGTGCTTTATGCAGAGAGGAGGTGTTTGCAGAACGTTGCACCCCTGGGTTTTGAGATAGCAGGAGAAGTTACAAGATAAGCTTGTGTTTGTTTGGTATTTGAAATAGCTTTGATTGCTTTTATAAATGTGATGGTGGGAGGGGGTTTTAGTGCTTACACAGATGAGGTGGGGAGAAAAAGAGAAGAGGGGGAAAAGTCTGCCTCTTTTTCTGTGTGAAAAGTTTGAGTTCACATGACTTTGAGGTGGTGCTGCCTGGAGCAGTGGAAGCAGTTGGTATCTCAAAGGGATGGCAGCTGGAAAAAGGGAGAGCCAGAGCAGGAGGAGCTCGTGGAGCTGCTTCAGAGAGAGCTGTGTCCAGCTCCTTGCACTCAGCTGCTTCATGCAAAGCTTAAAGGTGACCTTGAAAAGGATAAATGATACCAGGATGAAAGGCAGCATTCCCCACACACACTGAGAGCCCTGCCTTGGGCCAGCCGTAGCAATTACTGATCAGCTAAAGAACAGAATGTAATAATCTTTTTTTTTNTAAGGTCACAGGGCAGAAATCAAGCATCAGGTCCAGGCTGGTCTCTCAGGAAGAGAAGGCAGGGAAGTTTTTCCCTGCAGCCTTACAGCCCTGCCAGGCCAGGATGCCTGCTCAGCTCAGAGATTCCTCACCTCAGCACGAGCTAAACCCAATCCTGATGGGATGGGATCTAGGGAGAAAACAGATGGAGAGAGATCCTCCCCTTCAACACTCAGTGCCTGGAGTCTGACATCCTACAAGAGCTGTGTGCTCAACCCAGCTCCAGAGGTGGAGAGAGGAAATCAGTGATGCCCAGGCAGGCTGGGAAAGCTCTAACTGGCTGCATGCCTGTGAAGTAATTGCTTTTGTTAATAGGATTTTATTGTTATTATTCATATTAGGATGATCACAGGCTGGTTTAGATAGCTTATGCTTGATTAAATAATGGCCTGCTGTGGTGATAAATGCAAACATGTTCCAATGGATAACGGACTTGTTTCTCTTTCCTGAAAATAGTGTGTAGCAAGAAGTTCTCAAAAAAGAAAAACAGAGAAAAAAGGATACTTATGCAGACATAGTTAACATAATATATTTTGTTTCTTTGACATCACCAAGTTCATAGAAAATTGTTCTTTTTCCCTCCTTAAAATAACCTGTGTAGGGCACAGCTTATCCAGATCAATAGAAGCATTTTTTCACCCCAGGAATGCAACCTTAGACAACTTGGAAAAAGGTCACACAAACTTTTGATGCAAGCCATTATTTTAAATTCATGTGGTCTACCCGTGTTTCCTAGCACCTGAACTGTCCTTTCTGCAAATTACATTCCTTTTGTGAATATAAACAGTTTATTAAAACTGCTGCATTAATTATTTAAATGAGTTTATAAATATTTGAGGAAGCCCATGCAAAAGGCACGCATAATAAATTATTATATTCTACCTTCATTGAGAGTTAAATTAAAGAACTGTGATGATTGCCTTTTGTGAGAAAGCCTTTTAAGCTGCCTGTCATCACAAGGTCTGGGACAGGAGAAATTCATATAGAGGCCGAAAAACCATAAAAATCAGCACCTAAAGGTCAAAGTGAGATAACAACATTTGTATCTTAGAGTGTTTGTACTAAATGTGACCAAATCAAGTGTGGGACCATTGCTTTAGCTGTGCTCAGTGTCCTGGGGAGTCATCAGCTTCCAGCCCCAGCTTTGGGATCCCAGGGGTGGAGACCGAATCTCTGCCAGAGGGGAGGGATTGGGGCTGAGGAGAGACCTGGAGCACCTGAGAGGAGAAATCCCTCACACAGATCGATTGATGGGATGAGAAGTCAGATACTGAGAGTGGTGCTGGAGAGAACATCAGCCCTGAGAGGCTGTGGCAGAGCCTGAGCAGGACAAAGGGGTTTCTTATATGAAATGAAATGGAAAAAATAAAATGATATAAAAAATGGCAGCAGCAGAATGGCAAAAACTTGTCTGGATAAATTTTTCTGGAAATTGTTTTCTGGATGGAAGAAAGTTTCCCATTGGAGCTCTCAGTTTTGCAGTGTTGGTGGGTAAGGGTCACTTTGTGGAAATTCCCTTTTTTTGGGTCCCATTCTCTGGGTATGTCTGGCTGTCAAGGACGTTGCACATCATAAATGGCAGTGCTTCTGCAGAGTTTGGGTAATGGATAATTAAACTGATTAAATAGAAAGAGATGTCTGGTGATGCACCCCTTCACCCTCTGCTACTTTATTAATTGTGTTCAAGGAGCCTCCTGAGGTGGGCACATGGATCCCATGACAGTTTGGTAAAGTCATTTTGTGGCCATGCAGGATGGACCAGGAGATGCTCCTGCTGTAAATGGTTGATAAAATCAGAGCACTGGAGAGATGGACTCAGCTCTCTGAGCACTGACAGCTCAGATCAGTTGTACACAGTCAATCTTTACAGCTTTCCCAGCACTTCTCATTGACCTGCTTCTCTAGTTCATCCACCTTCTCTTCTTTTGGTGATCACTACTGAAGCAGAAAATCAGAAATATGAGTCTAAGAACTGCAACATAATGCCCAGAATTAGGAGGCTCACTAGGTAATTATCTTTCCTATTTTATCAGGTATTTTTGAAGATCAATATTTAGAAAGAAACCCCAGCTATTGCACCCTTGTGCTGTTTTAAAGTGCTTTAAAATGATGGAGAAAGAGAGTATTGTAAAAATAAAAAAATATAAAATCATAAAATTTCATCTAAAGCTTTCTGTTTGGTTTTTTTTTGGTAACTACAGCAACTCCCAAGTCTTTGTTTAGCTATTTGTCTTTGGAGGGCTCCTGCTTGCATACATTTTGCAGCTGGCAGAGCTGAACACATTCTGCAAAACCTTTTCCACTAATTCAAGCTCCTAATTGTGAGGAGCTCGCGCTGGGCACGCTCAGGCTCCACGTAAATTCATTTTGTGTGAGCATTAATGAGATCAAGCAGAACAAGGATGGATGTTTGTGAAAAACAAACTCTCTTTTGTAGTGATGAGAACAGAGTTACAGCTCCAGAGCTGAGAATCACCTGAGCAGATTCCTGGAGTCTGAGGCTCACATCTCCTTCCACCTTCCTGCTTTTTCAAGAGCACATCTCGTGCATTACAATGGAAATAATGATCTTTAAACAAATTCGGGATTATTCCCTCTAAGGACAACAGGGTAAGGTCATTGTATAAATTATTAGCAGAAAAGAGTTACCTAGAGGAAGTGAAATCCAGGGCCTCTTCCAAAGTACAAAAAAAATGAGAGGAAAAATATCACTGTGAATGGTAGTGGATTTTGATCTTTTAAAATAATACAGCTCTGAGTTAAATTGAACAGAGGCAAAAAGACATGAGCAGTGCCAATAGGAACATGGCCATGAAATTTCAAGTGCCCATTAAAAGACTTCTCAGCTCTCCAAAAGGTCTCAGAAAAAATAAGTATTGTGAGCACTGAAGGAAAACATAATTTCAAAGGAAAGCTTGTCACTTAAGGTCAGTTTAATATCCACACATGTATTTCACTGTTTATAAGTCTTGCTGATAAGCTTTTATAATTGAGTTACTTCTCTTATTCCATGCATATTGAAGCAGTAATTAAGCCACGATATGAAATACAAAATATTGTGTGCTCAATTCATCAATTTTTGTTCAGTCTCGCAGTTCCTGTTCCAATTGCACTGGCATTGTTGCACTGAAATATCTCCCAATCTATCATGTCAAGATTATGCATGATGTAATTTGTAAGAGCAGCTAGGGATTTGTTTACAAAAAACAAATGTTCCTTTAATCTTTGAAACAGAATTAGACTTGTCTTACATCACAGAACAAAGACAGCTGAATGAATACACCACTTTTAATAAATCAGTAATTACCTTGTGGAGTGCCAGTTGGCTCATTTAACTTGACCTTTGAAAACAACTTCCTCCACACAGATTTTAAAAGGTGCTTTTCTGGACTGTGGAGATAGGAGTGCTCTAAAGGTTTGTTATTTATACCACAGCAATTCCCAGTTCATGGAGGAGAATTTGGACCTTATTGTCGTTTCCCAGCAGAAAAAGTTCCAAGTTAACTAAATTCTTTCCTCAAGAAATTTGCAGGCTCTCAGTACCACTGTGATAAAGCAGCAAACACCACGTGCAAGTTCAGAGTGCCATCATTAGAGCAATAAATCCTCCCTTAGTTTTCCTTTCCCATGGAATCATCCCTGCAATGAGAGCACAGGGCACCTGACCCCGTGCAGGGTGGGTTGGGCTTGATGGAGCTTTGAATAAACAAATTTCTGTAGCTGCACTGAAATTATCTGGTGGGTGCAGACACCATCAAAGGGCTGCTCCCACTCTTCCCTGGGTTTTGCTCCAGGAATCCTCCAGGTCTGATTATCATCCTCTTTCCATCCTTTTTAAGGGGAGAACAGCAGATGGCTCCATGTGCTTCACGCCTCTCAGCAGTCCCTTTTCCCAAAAACTCCTTGACATCCAGATTTTAGGAGAAATATGAAATCACAGAATGGTTTGGGTTGGAAGTGACCTTAAAGCCCATCCTGTCCCACCCCTGCCATGGCAGGGACACCTTCCACTGTCCCAGGTTGCTCCAAGCCCTGTTCTTGGACATTTCCAGGGATCCAGGGGCAGCCACAGCTTCTCTGGGCCCCCTGTGCCAGGGCCTGCCCACCCTCCCAGGAAAGAATTTCTTTACAATATCTAATCTAAACCTGCTCTTTCACCCTTGTACTGCTCAGGTTCTTTCATGTTTTCAGTTCTTTTGCCACTTTTCCTGCCCTCCCTTTCACCCTTGTACTGCTCAGGTTCTTTCATGTTTTCAGTTCTTTTGCCACTTTTCCTGCCCTCCCTTTCACCCTTGTACTGCTCAGGTTCTTCATGTTTTCAGTTCTTTTGGACTTTTCCTGCCCTCCCTTGCTTTTCCCAGCAGCAGGGACCCACCTGACAGCCCCACTATTGCAGAGACTCTTGGAATCTCAGCCACACATTCCAACATTTCTGAGCTTGGAGTTCCAGCCACAGGTCTGTAAAGCACAGAGAACTTAGTATTTTTCACAGAGGAAGAGAGGGACAACAAAGTAACTTGCATTTCAAAAGAAAGCCAAAACAAAAAAACATTTTTCACTGTAAAAGCATGCTCAAAAAAAAAAAAAAAAGTCATTTTCATTGACTAATGGCACATAATCACATTGTATCCTATTAATTTCTGTAGATTCCATGGAAGAATTTGCTATGTATATTTATTTACAGGAATCTTCTCTGTTAACAGGAGCTTCTCTGCTAATGAGAGAAATACTACACGATTTATACCCAAGTGGTACACCAGAATTTTATTTCATAACTGATAACCCTCCAATATATTATGCATGCTTTGTTATGCCTTATAAATGCATTACACTTATATAATGTATTCATTTCCAGTGTTCTTTCATGGAGTGCTTTGCTGCTAGGCTGTGATTCTGGCACTTCATTCAGTCAGAATTTCTTGATAGACTTTCACCCTTCCGAGCCCATTTCGCAGCTTTTCCCTTCCACATCCCCAAACCCAACACCCACAGCACAGGAGCCCAGGTTTGAGCAAATGGCAGCTTCTACAGGCACCAGATTTGGTCTGAAATCTGCAAAAACTGAGGGGATTTTTCCCCATTTCTCCAGTAACTGTTGGATCACACACTAAACACAGATTGCTGGTTTACATACATACATACATATATATATATATATATATGTATGTATATGATTTAGGGTCTCAGCAGCCACTGGAGGAACAGCACTGCAAGGCCACTCACAAACTCTGTGCACCCTCCTAATCTTCATCTCACAGCCTGGCATCTCTTCTGCATTTCAACTCATTCATTTACTTTATTAAATAATTATTATTCCTGAAAATTTACCATTGCATGGAGATAGAAGTCTTTGATGGCACAGTCCTCAGCTCTGGTCTGAAACATGTCTGTGAATATTTATAAGCAGTTTCCTATTGTCCTTCCAAATATGTGTAAATATGTTGCATTTCATTAAATACATAATAATAAGATTCAACTCTCATTAGTTATCTGAAGCCATTCAAAGAAGGTGTAAATAACATTTCTTCACTGCACAAATATTTTAGCAGCCTGCTCTCAGCCTTGTTCTGCAGGGAAGGGGGGATTCAGTTCCAAACTTCAGTAACAAATAGCAGCAATGGGGCTCCCTAAAGGACCCCAGACAGGTTGGGAGAGGTTCTTCAGTCACCTGCATTCACATCAGCTCCCTGAATGTTGGATTTCATCTTCTCATCAGCCTCATTAGCACTCATTAGTGCCAGCAGGTTCTCTCAAATGTCCCATTCTCTTGGCAGAGAGGTTGTGTCAACCACCAATAAATTCACACACATAAAACTATCAATAAAGCTGGCAGCTTGATGCTTGCCTTGGATAAATGTTGCTGTGCAAGAATTCAGGAAATTCCAAGAAAAAATAGAAGACTGTGTTCTAGCACTCTGGAAGGTCATAGAATACTCTATGCACTTTTGGGGAGACAAGTTTATCATACGTGATTTATTTTATCATTTCATGTCCTTTCTCTCTGCCACAGATATCTGCAAAAATCTGTTTTGTCGAGGCTTGCTCTGCCTTTCCTTGCAGAAATCAGGTTTCCTATAGATAATGTGCTGAGGGTTCTATGAGAATATCAACTATGGCCCATGACTTTCAGAGAAAACGTGTCAAACTGTAGTCATGCCTGAGTTCAGTGGAGTGTGGAATAATTACAGCTTTTAAACAGCCTATCACACTTTTTGAGTGCAGGATTATCAAATGAGGACAGGGTTGAGAGGCAGCTGCCTGCACAACTGGCCTGGGACCTGCTGGCATCTCCTGAAGGGTGCCAGTGCCACAAGAGATGTCCCAGCCTGACAGATTCTTGCTGGCTTCATTTCTGTATTTCTTAAAATCCCAGATTTTGAAAAGATCTCACAAGCTGAACTGTGATGGGCTAAGAAACATTTTGATTTCTTTTCCCTGTCATTGCTGATGAGATCCCCCCGACTACAGAAAATGGTTACGTAAATTCTACAGCTCTCCTTAAACTCTGGGTGCTTTGTCTGTGTGCCTGGCTCACAAATGAGAGAGTTTTACTTCTGAATAGCTGGGCACACTTTACAGGTGCTCAGAGGACCTGGGGATTGGCTCAGGGAAGTGAAGATGCTCATTCACTCACCGTGAAGGAATCCTGGTCCCACTTCAGCTGTGGAAGCCCCTCAGCCCCTGCCTAAGCAACAATTATCTCCAGAGGTGCCAAGAAAAGGACATAGAAAAATGAAAGAGTTGCAGCAGTTGACACTCCCAATCTGAACAGCACTGAGGGTTAGAAATTCCTTGGCAAAATTTGGTTATTTTTTGTGTGAAATCTGCTCTTGAAAGGACCATCTCCATTCAGCTCAAAGGCAGGAATGTGCTTGAGGACCTTCTGGCAGCACTTAATTTAAATGTTGTAATTTCTTTTCATAGTACCTGAGAAACCCATTCTTCAAGCTGTACAATCAGAGAAAAAAAAATGTCACTCCCAAACTCGTGGAACTCAGTGTAAAATTCAGCAGGGCAGAAGAGACAGAGGGCAACACCCAAGGAAACACAGCAAGAATAACTCATCCTCTAAGTAAATAAAATTGCACTTGACAAACTAGGAGATGATTTACCTGTAGTGAGAAAGTGAGAAGGCAAAGCTGAGATTAAAAAAAAAAACTTGGAAGTTTCTGCTTCTCAGGCCACCAGCACCTCCGTTGGTCACATTACTACAAGGGAAGCACACAACCTGTTTATGTCATTTTTCCTAATTTACCTAACAGTATGTTGGCTGCTAGGAAATGGCAATGCAAGTGTTTTTTCACTGGTGATCTTCCCATGCTGTCGAATTAGCACCCTTTTTTGCTGGTTTATGCAGATCTTAAAAGGAAATTGTTCACGGATTCTTTGCATCTAATCTGCCCTTTCATATTTAATGGTGCAGCCCACGGAGTTGTTCACACAAGTAATACACACTTAAAAATACCTTACTCTAGCTGCTGAATATTTTACAGTGGAGAATCAGGAGTTCTAAATGTTAAAAAAAAAAAATCTTCAATTCTTCCGATTCTACCAGTGAATTAATAAAACATTAAAAAAAATACTGGAGAATATCGCAAAGATCAGAGTGTTCAAAAATAAAACAAGAAGTTTAGTATGCTGATGTCTTTTTAATGTTTACTACAATCAACAAATATTAAATTATCTCAGCAAGACTGAATATGAGGCAATTAGAGATAGAAGACACCACTTGCCAGACTGATTGCTCTGTGCTTGTGTTTTGAACAGGAGAAATGTCCATTTTCCCAGAGCTATGAGAGGTCTGTTATCAAAGTCTGTGAAGCATTGCACTGCAGGAGCATTAGATTGATACCTCTAAAATTGAGTAAGATTGAATTAAAGCAGAGAGTTTGATAGTTTGGACTCCCTGTAGGAAACATCCTGCATTTCTCCCAGATAGCAATATTCAACCTGAAATCTTTTGTTTCGGATTTGTATTCTTTAACTTATCAGATTGCCTCTCTACAGCTCCCAGAGCGGCTGCTATCTCAGTGTGGTTATGAAATACATAACCCTTCACATGACACTTGCTTTCAGTCCAGTTTTCTCATCCTCCCAGGAAGTGTTGTTCCCACCCCTGTAATTCATTCTGCTCCCCATGACATCCCAATAAACTAAGAGAAACTGCATGTCTCATTCAATTCTCTGAGATTTTGTTGTATAAGGAATAGGTGAGCACAGGGTTGCAGTTTTTCCCATTCTAGTTTATATCCTTTTCTTTTTTTTTTTCAAAAAATAAAGACAAACTACTTGAAAGATTTTACCCACCTCTGTGCTGCTGCTATTGCCAAAATCTCCATCAGCACAAGAATGTCTCACAGGGAGTTTGAACTTTCCTTTAATCTAATCCATTTAGAAAATGACTCACAATATATTGAATAAAGTGGAGAAAATTGATATCTTTTCATTAAGCTGACAAAGTCTTTTTCACTTCTGACATCTGTGAAATGTGTTCTCTATTTAAATTTTATTTATATCAATCTTCGCTGGTGGAAACGAGATTAAAACAGAATGCTCTGTACTTAGAGGGAAAACTTTCCCATCCTGCAATGAGTGTCACACTGCTTTGGAAAATGAGCTTCTTATTGCTTGCAGTAACACGACCCCTATGATCAGGAGGAACCACAATCTAATATCTCCATCCCTTTGTATTCTATTTCTGTATAAACAAAACGTGTGCACTTTATCACAGGCAAAAAGGGAGCTGCTGTGGCTTTATAATGGCAACTGCAGAAACAATCTTGGAACATTTTAATACATAGCATGTTCCCTCTAAACTGTTGAAAAATGCATGATGATACTTTGCTCTGTTTTCATATTTCAGGGTATTTCATAAACATGAATAAAGTTATCTATTACTCTGTGAGGATGGTCTTATTGTTACATTATTAAATATAATTTTATACTTTTTGCCATATAGACTCTGTCATATTGTTAAAGCAATTTCCTAAATACCAAGGCAGAAAAGTTAAGGAGGATTTTATCTGCAAAGCAAACAAAAAAATTTTGCATTTTCCCTACAGACAGGAGTAGCAAAAAGGACAGAAAGAATTGCCTGGGAGTGTCTGGGCTGTGTGTGCGCATTTTCCCTGTCCATGTCCTGTTAAACACTTGTAAAACAGCTTTGAGGAGCTGAGCAGCTTCAGTTTAACGCAAGAACTTGAAGACTGAAAAATGGGAAACATAATAAATTCAGGAGTTGCAACAGGCATCTTTAATCACATGGATTGTATATTTTTCCAAACTTTGACTCATGGGGAAGATGACTGAACAATTATTGTTTCCATGTTAATTTGATGCTTTAGATGTAGCTATATGAAGGTGTTCAGTGCATTCCTAGTGCCCCCCAATCAAACACTTTGATACTGAAATTCAAAGGGAGTTTTTCCCCAGCCTGCTGCCCTCACACATCAGAGCTTTGTGCTCCAGACAATGCAAAAGAGCAAATCCAAGCACGGTCACTGCCCTTGTGCAGCCTCCAAAGGGTCTGCTGAACTCTGAGGGCTGAATCCAAGCAAATCTGGCAGTTCCCTGCAGCCACCTAAGGCTTTAGGAATTTTTTTTTTTTGGGGGGAAGAAATGTATTTTAAAATGCAATAGAATTGTGTAAACATGAGAAAATATGAGCTGTTCTGTTGCTTTCCCCCTGTACTCCATCTGATCTTCAGATTTCCTATTTGCAGTTTATTTGTCTGGAGCCCATGATTTGCAAATGCAATTTCAGCCAAATGATTTTTGTGTGTGTTAATCCACACAGACTAAATACATCAAAAGTTAAATATTTTGATCAAAATCATTCTACGGCTTTCCAAACAAAGATTTTTAAAAAGTGTGAATTGGGTAGAAAAAGAAAACTCGAGAATTTCCTGAAGAAAGTTAGTTTTTTCCCCAGCTCCACTGGTTAAGAGTTAAATATTATTTAACTTTTATAAGAATATTTAACTCTTAATTTATATTAAGAGTTAAATATTCTTATAAAAGATACATTTTCTCGAAAATGGTTAGGATATAAACAATCCCTTATTTAACCTAGAAGGTGGTGGGAGAAAAAGGAAAAAAGCACTGAAACAAAACAGAAGCAAAGCAGGAGCAGTCCAGGCTCTTCTGTTCCACATCTTTTTCCTTTCCCCATGCAGAGGAGTCTGCCTCAGTCAGTTCAGCTTTGCATGAACTCTGGTTCGTGTACTCCCCAGACAGTGAGAAGAGCACAATGAGAAGCACTCCAGAATGTGTCAGAAAAAAATAAAAACAGACAAAAAATAGTCTAATTCAGAATGTCTAACAAAAAATAAAAATATATCTATAAATATATATTATATATCATATACTATAAATATGGTATATTTTTATGTTATCTATATTATGTATATTATAATATAACATATTGATATACTATTGTAGAAT
>VXBR01004380.1:1102854-1123296 GCA_013400215.1 Cisticola juncidis
ACAGGAACCTCCAATTCTCACCCAGAATGAGTGGTTTGGGTCACTGAGAAGCTCAGGTTCCTCAGGATCTGGGAGTCCTTGAAGAAAAACCACCCTGAGGGGGAACATCTTAATTTGAGCAATTCCCTCTGTCACCTGGCTGCTTCAAAGTGACATAACCCAAACACAGAGAATCGTTTTTCCCTGGGGAGGGTTTGTCCCCTCTTCCTACAGGTGGGCCCAATCTCAAATGCTGCAAACTGAGATTCATTTTAAAGCTTTTTCCTCCCTCTTTGAACAGAGCTGGAGGTGCAAAACTTTGAAATCGAGGAGAACTCAAAGGATCAGCAGTACCAAGAAAGACAGCTGGTCCTAAAGATTAAAAGGCTCTTAATAGAACAGAAAACCTATAAACACAAGGTTCAAAGAAAGTAATTTTCTTTGGGTTTTGGATGCCCCTGCCATGGTGTGGGGCTCAGGACAGGACCACAGTGAGCTTCGTGGTGCTTCAGACTTACAAAGGATTTTGCCTACTCACATATTAGAGACAAAGAGGAACTTTTCATGCAAAGTTCCCCCATTAGTTTCCCCCATTATAAAAGGAGCCTGACCTTCAGCCCATGTGAGGATGCTCACTGATGGACACTTGGGTGTAATTGCCCTGTGCTCATAAATCAATTAAAAATATATATGTATATACCAAAACCTACACACCTCTCACTACACAGGTCAGTTGCCATTAAGGTTCAGCACTGACTTTGTACTTGATTATTTTTCAAGGTCAAGGTCTGAACACTTGGGCTGTACTTAACAGCATTAAGAAGTAGTGAGATCATTTTAATTGCTGTGAATTTAATTGCCAGCATTGCTCCTCCATGCTGCCTCTCAGTCTGCATTCACCTCCTGTCCCTGTTTTACACTGTGAACTCCTCAGACCAGGGCGCTCAGGTTTGTGGGGTTTGGAATCTCTCACCACAGGATCCTTCTCCGTGGTTATTTAATGCTCCTGGTGGATAATGATGATCATCCCTGCTGATTCCCTGTCACAGGATTCCTCTCAGGATGCTCTGATGGTTGCTGTGAGGGCCAGCATTTAGCAGGATGTGGTTTTTCATTTTGCCCACTGCACATTCTATTATTAGAGCACAGATCCAGCCCCCACACCTTTCCAGGCATAGCAAAGAGAGAGATCTTTTTGCTCTGCTGTTAGCAGCATTAATGGTACCCTTCTGAAAAAGGTGTGTGAATAGCATCATTAAACTGGCTCACCAGCACAGGTGTAAAACACTTTTTTTGTGTCTTGTATATATGGAGAAATGATACGTTTTATGATAAAAATCAGATAAAAGCTGTGGGGAAGAACCAGGAAAGACAACACACAGCTACATGATCATTGTAGGGCCCTTCAAACTGGACTATTCTATTCAATTTTATATTCAAGAATTTAATTATAAGCTCTGTGATGTCCTTAAATCAATGCATGCACAAGAGGGCATTTTCCAGAGCTGAATGGCAGTCAGCTGGTGTGTATATCTATATATTAATATATATGTATAGGGTAGGCAGCTGCTTCAAAGGTATTTTGTGGGCTTGAAGCAGCCATAGGGATGATATGAAGCATCTTCCTTTGAGTGACTGTGCAGAAAGCTTTGACAGGCTTCCTGAGTGCAACCATGAAATTAATTCTTGCCAGAGAAAGCAAACCAGAGAAAGAGCCACTCATGAGGCAGCTTGTCACAGTTGCAAGGTTAGCTAAAGTTTATCAAAATCCCCAGACAAAAAATGTCATTAAGATACAGTTAAGGATATAGTCAGATACCAATTCCTAGGCAAGAAACTGCATTAAGGTACATCCAAGGTTGTAAACACATGTGCCAATTAAATTCAAACAACTGGGTCCAAACTCTGCCATTATTTACAATGTTAAATATTTGGAAATTAAAAGTTACTTTTAGAGATAATATAGTTTCTATAAAATTCATAGTCCTGTTTCACAGCTCCTGCTGCTGTTCAGGGTTACCTTCCCCTCTGTTTCTAGTTGTGCTCCCTGTGATGGCATAGTGGGAAAGCTAAACAATTCTGGACAGATTTGTGGTTACAAACATCCAGCTGTAAGTCCTGAAAGCAAAGCAGACACAGTTTTATGTGACACTGAGGCAGAAGTCCTGAAGACCTGGAGAATATTCTGAGAATCCCTCCAGACTTGCCTTGTTCTTGTACAGGTCTGTGCAGATCAGAGGGGCTGTGAGGCTGCATGGTCCTTTGTTCTGCTGCTGCAATTCTGCAGCAGAACTGCTGCCACCACAGCATTCCCTGCAGCCACAGCACGGGAGCAGAGCACATCTCCTGTGTGAGGAGGCTGTGGCAAGCAGTGCCCTGTCTTAGGCAGTACAGGATGCCAAACAAGTAATTAAATGTGAAACACTTACAACTAAACTTCACTTGAAGGGACACTCTGCCTTTTAACTGCAGTGTTAGACCCTCGAGGCTTTATTTAATTAGATTTGGTCATTGTAACAGAGTTGTGAACGTTGTCTTTTCTCTTTTAGCTTCTATAGTGATTGGGAAATGGTGGTGTGAGATGGAGCCCTGCCTAGAAGGAGAGGAATGTAAGACATTGCCTGATAATTCTGGATGGATGTGTGCGACTGGCAATAAAATCAAGACCACCAGAGTAAGTCTCCTTTCTGTCTGCACCCAGGAGGTCTTAACAGCAAAGGGAATCACTAATGACTGCTCATCCATGTCTTTTCCATCATCATGCCTGCTGTAAAAGACTTAAAGACCATTGTCATGATCACCCAGGGCTTCTGGCCATAATTTAGTGAAAATTCAGATGGATCAGGCTGGTCAGCAGGGTCCAGGCTTGATCACCAGCAGGCTGGAGCTGCTGAATTCCCAGGTCACTTTATTACAGACATTGTCACCTCAAAATACTCTTAATGCACATCACTGAGTCCCTCTCTGGTGGCTAAAGGGACAGATATTAGCTCAGAGGGACCTGCTGGATTCTGTATCCATCCCTTGGCTGTCCCAGGCCACATCTGGATTAGCAGCTGTACAAGTGCTTTTAGCAGAGGACCCAGCTCTGTTTGCACTGCAGAGCAGCTCCAACCCCATGAACTCATCAGTGACAAACTCTTAGGATGCTGCAGGTTCAGGTCACACAGGCCAGCAGGTGAGGACAGCTTTCACCACACCCTGCCAGGAAAACCAGAGCAAGGGTGTGAATGAGCTGCCTAAACTCCCACTAGGAGATCACCTTGGGAATAAAAGTGTTTTTCAGAAACAGACTCTTTTCTTTTGCATTGTGCGACTGTTTCACAACCATTGTCTTAGAACTGTCACCTATACCTGTATTCAACAATTTTAATTAACTAATTTTCATACCACAATTGATTTCTTTTCCCAAGAAAATTACGTGGTTGTCAGCTCAAAATGCTTTTATAAATATATAAATTTTCATTTTCTGTGAATTGGAAATTGGCTTTTGAAATTGCTAAATTAAAAAGAGTGAATTTTCAAGATTTTTTTTCCCTTTTTGATAGGAAATTCTCCATACTCATGCCCAGCTGCTAATTCACAGGAATGTGCAGCATAGTGTTGTAATTTTCTCACTTCTTCCTATCTCTCCAATCCTAACTCCAGTCATTTTTCATGTCTTCTAGGCCTTCTGTTGAAGGAGGAGATTTTACCCTAATTGATCCCCATGCCACCTGAATCCTTCTCTTTCCCTCCCATGATGAATGATTTATATTGCAACCCTCATTTCTGGAGCAGAGCCTTCTGCCACACCAACACATTAAATTATCAGGAGACCCACTGATTTAGGAGGTTCTCTTTGTAGGAAGCAGTAAGAGGCCCCCAAAAACAAGATCCATATGATCTCTTTGTCCCCTCCCAGAGAAAATGAGGAAGGATGGAGGGGACTGGGTTTCCTTGACTCAGTTTCTTTCTGTGGTGCTGTTCCTGCAAATCTCTCTGTGCCCACAGCTGATCTCTCCCTACTGCAGCACCACTGGAGGGCTGTTTCCCAATGAAACAATAAAATTAAAAAATCCCAGACCACAAACTCGCTTTCCAGTGAGGAAAGTGGGGAGTTAAAATGTGAGAAACTGATGTAGAAGAACTATGAAGCATCTTATACAATAATTCAGCCCTTCTGCAGTCTGCCTACAAGTTATATAATTGAGGAATTGCATTTTCTTTCTTCAGTGAAGCTGTCCTTCTCCAAAGTCCCCCAATCCTCATCACATAAACTAGTTTTAGGCGATAGAAGTGATTGCTAGAAATTTAGCAGCTTCATTATTATGCAGATGTATGGTCCAATCTATTCAGTATGCATTATTGTATTTCATTTGAATTAAATACTTGTGGAGTGAGTGCTCATAACTGAAAAAAATATTTCTTCATTTACCCACAGGAGTTATTTTAATTAGCTTGTGAGGGGAGTACCTTATGGTGCTGCTTCCAGTAGAATTTTGCTTTGTTGCTTTAAAATATCATTACAGAACCCAATTGACAAAGGCAACTTGACATGATGCTCTCTGCAACTGTCTCTTGCATTTTCTAGGGAAACATTCAATTTCTCAGTCCCTGAAACTTTGCTGGAATCTGTACCACTACATCAAGTCTAGCAACATAAATATAAAATAATGGAAGCTATCAGATCCTGAAAGAGGCTTTTTTTTCCTTTTCTTTTCTTTGTTTTGCCATTTCAGACAGCAGCAGAGAATGAGATTACAATGTAATCTGCCCTGACCACAGTCCAGATCCCAAGACTGGGCCATGTGTGTCTAATTTGAGTAGTTAAGGAAGCAGAAGAAACAAGACAAATCAGTCAGCATCTCAGTTCTCTCTGTGGTGATTAGGCAGAAAGCTACAGCAAGTCTCCATAAGCTGTAAACTGTAAACTGTTTTAATGAAGGTTTTCCTTACCCTAAATACATTTACGTTAGGCAACTGCTGTCCTGACAAAGAAAACATTCACATTTATGACTTTTGAGATTAAGATACCCATTAGTACATTCTTTCAGGCCCACAGAAAATCACATGTAAGCATATATATATTTATGAATACGTGGATATACACAATATATATGATTTTCTAGGGTAGTGCATAACTTTGTGGTTGGGTGTCAGATTAATACTGATTAGTGTCAGAAGGAGGTGGACAACAGACTCAGTGAAGTCTTTACCAGCACATCCTTCATTTCTTCTTTTTCATGCATTTATTTCTGGTTTTAGCCCTTTAGCATTGCTCACTAATTAAGTTTTTAAAGCCAAAGTTATAAAGCTCACATCTCCCTTAAATTGATTTGTTTTCTATTGATGGTCAGGCAGGTGACAAACACTGGAAGGAAATCATTTTGTCATTCAATTTTTGGAGCAGTTTCCACTGCAGCACTAAAAGACACACACCCCTCCAGTATTACAAATAAACTCAGCTGTATCAATCAGCTGTATCCCACAGAGCCTGGGTCTTTCTTTTCCAAAAAAGTACATTTAAAAAATAACATATAAAGCATAACTGACTCTTTCCCATTTTCTCACTGCAGATTCACCCAAGGACTTAACAGAGTGCCCACGTCTGCACGGAGACAGTGAAAGCCCTGCTGATTTATGAGGACAAAGTATTGAAAGTTTAAAACCATCTCAGCATTTACAAGCCAAATGGATTTCTTATTTGCACTTTGACTGTTTACCAGAAAACAACAGTGGCTTTACTGTGTGAAAGAAAGGATTCGGTGGAAATAATGGCCCTGATTTTTGACAGCTGAAAATAAAATAATGAAGAAAGTGGTTCCTTTGGTAAAGTTTCTGAGATTGCAAAGTACAAGCAACAGTAAAAGTTTGGATCTACAATTTACTTTATACCAGTTAAAGTATATATATATATAGAAATATATATATATTAATATATGATATTTTGAAATAAAAGCCTCACTCTTCAAGAAATTGAATAGTACCACACTTTGCTGCAGCTGCTGTATTTTTTTTTTCCTTTTTTTTGCAATGGTCTGGAAGTTCCCTACCTGTTTGAGAGAGAAAAGTGGCAGTGAAGAGGCAAAGCAAACCTGCTGTGGTACAAGGACGCCTAAGAGCTACACGAATCCTACTGATGCAGCATCCAGAGCTTCTTGTTCCTTCGGCAGAATTTTGAGGGCATTTGTTGTTCCACTTTGTGTTCTGGAGGCTTTTCCCCTTGTGCAATACTAGCATGCTGGCTTTGCTTCATTAACCATACTTGATTGATATATAACAATGGTAATTCTATCCTCCTCCAAGAAAATATTTTTAGAGCTGTTAGATATTCCATGAAGAAGAGATGGACAACTGCTGAGTGAAGTACAGTATGTATTAAAAGTTTATTTGGCAGAGTTTGGTAGACTGTGAGCTCCCTTCTTATTAAAGATGTACTGTCTGTACAATGTCTTCAGACTTTGTATAGCTCGTAGAGACTCCAGTAAAAACCCAGTAACCACCTCCAAAGCTTTGTGTTGTTGGCTCACTAATTCTTTGAAACAACAACAAAGCTATTTCTTTCCAGACCAGCACATGAGGGGAATTTTTTCATCCAGTTTGGTTTTTCAGGATCCCATTTGCAATTGGTGAGCAGGCAGCTCAGCTGAAGCATGGACCTGGCTGTGTACCATGGGACAACTACCTAAATTTAAGTTTCCCTCATTACAGGCCAGGCTAATTCTCATTGAGAGCATTCCCCACCAGATAAAATCATTCACACAAGCAATTCCACAGCATAGCAATTGCACAGCAGTTTGTGGCAAGCACAAATTGTGGGTGATCCCCTCTTTTGCTTCAGAATACTCTCCTTTGGTTTATTTTCAGTCTGTTTCTTGCTGTGGTGAATTCAGCAGGGCTGAGATGTGTCCACAGAGACCTTGACCCTGAACTCCCACTTCTGGCTGAGCTGTAGCTGCTCACCAGGCAGCCTGGCCCTGGCATTGCTGAAGATCAAATCTGAGGGCTGAAATGTGCATGTTCTCATTCCTAGGCATTTTTGTGAGTGTTCCAATTAATTTCAGGGGGTTTATTGGTGTGGAAAAGTGTCTTGCTGTCACGCATAAGTCTGTGCAATCTACCCTTCAGTCTGCCTAATGCTACCAAATCAAAGAGGAATAGGGAATTGCAAAACTAGTTCTGTCCAGTCCAGCTCCATTCCTTTAATATTTCCAATTTCCTTTCAGCCTGCTTACCTGTCTCTCACAGGATGCCTTTGGCCATGCTGATCACTTTTAATCCAATGCAGAGGAAGTGCTGCACTTCCCATCCTAGATTTGGTTGAAATCTCCCACTAAGTTTCTTTCTCCTTCAGGGCAACCACTTCAATCCTGATGCTTCAAGAGGCAGAAATTGTCACTGTAATTACAGTGTGGATTAAAGCAGCTCCCTGACGTGTCACGCCACATTCCATGCTGGCTTTCCATGCTGGTCTTTTCCCCGTGCTCACAGTGGAAATGGAGAAGCTGTTTCCAAGTACTTCTATTATCCCCCTTCAAAAATATGAGTGAAGTGTTGTTATGGCTTTCAGACAGCAAAGAGATAACAACATGACTCTCCATGATGGTAAAAATGAGAGCAAACTTTATTCTTCTAAATTCTACTTTTATAGAGTAGTTCGGTACAAAGAACATGATTGGTTATTTAGTCTACACCCTTTAGTAAACATTTCTTTCCAGTAAACCTGCTGGAAAAACACCACCTGCAGATGGTTTCTCACTTCCTAAGGTTTGTTTGAATTCCTCCTTTAGATTTCTCAGGCAAACATGAGGAAGTTGCTCATCTGCCTTTCACACAGACACTGGCAGAGCCTGAAGCCTAAATTCAAACCAATGTCAGGCCCACAAATGAAGAGTATCCAGGGAATAAACAGACTACCCAGAAAGTGGTAGAATCCCTGTCCCTAGAATGTTCAAGAAAAGGCCTCCCTGTGGCACTTGGGGACACGGTTTGGTGGTGAAGGTGGCAGTGTGAGGTTAACAGTGGAACTGATGATTTTAGAGGTCATTAAGAATTCTGGTTCTGTGGACAGGAAGGAGCCTGAGCCTCACCCTCCCTTGTGAGTGATGGTGACCCTTGCACATGGAGATCACCCTCCCTGGAGGCTCAGCTGGACAGGCCAGGTATTTTAGGGGACAGCCACCTGCCCAAACCACAGAAGATACCTGGACCCTACTCTGTGTTTTAGATGCAGTCTGCCATGGCTGTGTGTCCCCAGTACCATCATCTCAGTTCAGAGGGGAACACTGCCTGCCTGGTTACTCCCAAATGGATTTAAGATCAACTCCAGGCTCTGCTGTCACTAGTAAACAGAAACTCCTCTAAAATAAAGCATTTCTTCATTTTCTGCTCCCCAGAATTTCTGATTTTTACTCAAACCCCAAGATCCCCTCAAGCACTCCTTGGTGCACCAGGAGATAGACCAGCAGGTAAGTCCATTCAAAGCCAGGACATGTTATCAGCCTTTCACCAGCTGGAACTGAAGCCCACAAAGCTAAATAACCTCCCACAATCACTTTAGGGAGCTGTAGAAAATCCAGCAGAAGTTGAACTTTGGTTTCCTTACTCCCAATCTGCTGATATTCTGTTAGAGGAGCCCCACAAACAAATTGATGTGTGGCCTCTTGTACTTCATGCCAAAGCCCAAGGTGTCACCTCTGGGAGGATTTTACCCCTCAACAGAAGCAGCTGCCATGGCTCATTCTGTGAGTAGATAAAGCTGCTTGTGCTGTGCCTGTTGAGATTGGGAAATATTAGACTTGCTAAGACATCAGAAGGAAATGTTGTCATTACCACAGGAAAGTTTCTTTGAGATGTTTATGGATTTTTTTTTTTTCTTTGCCAGTAGGCAGCCTCAAATACCACCCCACCAAATTCAGTAAACATCTGCGTGTCTTTGAAGTTGCTGCAAAAATTTGCTCGTGGAGTGAGGCACTGAGAAACTGCTGTTTTAATTAAAATGTTTTAGAGGGGAATTAAGGCCTTTGCAAAAATAATGACTGATAGAATGTGAAGTCCAATTAAGAGACAGATGCAACTAACCTTCATTTTTTCAGGGAACCAAATTGAAAACAATAATAAAAAGGAATTTGACAAGCCTAGAGTCACAAATATTCTGAATTTCAGGGATATTCACTGTAGCACAGTGTGTAGCAGGAAGATGTCAGAGCTATTTATCCTGGCTGATGGAAAGCAGATGTGTTCCAGTGGTGAAGTGAGTGGTCCTCATATCCTCATGGGAAAGTGACAGTCATGCCATTCTCTGCATAATGTTAGAAGGTTTTTATGTTAACAGAGGAGAAAATGAAAGTTCCTGCTTTTTGGCAGAAGTCTAGATAGAGACACTTCAGGAAAAAAAAAAAAGAATATTTGTATATGCATCAAAGATAAATTTAGATTTATGTCAGTGTTTCTTCAGATGTGTGAAATCAAGTTCTGTAAATCTAAAATGTACAAGTTGGAAAAAATACCAAAAAAAAAAGAAAAAAAAGTAGCTACCATCTGCCTATTAATTCAGAAAATTTAGATTATGTGCTTCTGTCCAAAAAACTGGTAATAAAAGGCTCAGTGTGGTATCACTTGATATTGTTTTGAATATACTATATGCTATATAAAAAAATCAAAAGCAAAACCTTGAAGGAATTCCACTCCTATGGCCAACATCAGCATGATGTGCACCCATACTTGGCACCACACAGAGGAAGGACCATGAAAAACTGAAGGTGAAGCAGTTTATGATGAGTGATGTTCTTATCAGAGATATTGATTATTAGCAGAGTTTGCAGGTACTGTCAGTGGAGTACTGATTGGATGTTTTCCTATTATAAAATTATTAATTACATTCCTAACTCTCCTCATTTGCCACTTACCTGTTTCACTGGCTGGTCCAAATATAATTACAGATCATGGGGAAGTTGTGGAGGAGATAAACACACTTTGGCTTGGAAAGCTCATCCATTTCATCTGAAGGTGGCAGGCTTTGTTTCTTCCTCAAGGGCAGGATGAATATTGTGGCCTAAAATGAGCTTCTCTTTTATCAATACCTCAGTCACATCCCAGTAAGCAGGGTGTAGAGCTTGCCTNAAACATGAGGAAGTTGCTCATCTGCCTTTCACACAGACACTGGCAGAGCCTGAAGCCTAAATTCAAACCAATGTCAGGCCCACAAATGAAGAGTATCCAGGGAATAAACAGACTACCCAGAAAGTGGTAGAATCCCTGTCCCTGGAATGTTCAAGAAAAGGCCTCCCTGTGGCACTTGGGGACACGGTTTGGTGGTGAAGGTGGCAGTGTGAGGTTAACAGTGGAACTGATGATTTTAGAGGTCATTAAGAATTCTGGTTCTGTGGACAGGAAGGAGCCTGAGCCTCACCCTCCCTTGTGAGTGATGGTGACCCTTGCACATGGAGATCACCCTCCCTGGAGGCTCAGCTGGACAGGCCAGGTATTTTAGGGGACAGCCACCTGCCCAAACCACAGAAGATACCTGGACCCTACTCTGTGTTTTAGATGCAGTCTGCCATGGCTGTGTGTCCCCAGTACCATCATCTCAGTTCAGAGGGGAACACTGCCTGCCTGGTTACTCCCAAATGGATTTAAGATCAACTCCAGGCTCTGCTGTCACTAGTAAACAGAAACTCCTCTAAAATAAAGCATTTCTTCATTTTCTGCTCCCCAGAATTTCTGATTTTTACTCAAACCCCAAGATCCCCTCAAGCACTCCTTGGTGCACCAGGAGATAGACCAGCAGGTAAGTCCATTCAAAGCCAGGACATGTTATCAGCCTTTCACCAGCTGGAACTGAAGCCCACAAAGCTAAATAACCTCCCACAATCACTTTAGGGAGCTGTAGAAAATCCAGCAGAAGTTGAACTTTGGTTTCCTTACTCCCAATCTGCTGATATTCTGTTAGAGGAGCCCCACAAACAAATTGATGTGTGGCCTCTTGTACTTCATGCCAAAGCCCAAGGTGTCACCACTGGGAGGATTTTACCCCACAGCAGAGCAGCTGCCATGGCTCTGTGAGTAGATAAAGCTGCTTGTGCTGTGCCTGTTGAGATTGGGAAATATTAGACTTGCTAAGACATCAGAAGGAAATGTTGTCATTACCACAGGAAAGTTTCTTTGAGATGTTTATGGATTTTTTTTTTCTTTGCCAGTAGGCAGCCTCAAATACCACCCCACCAAATTCAGTAAACATCTGCGTGTCTTTGAAGTTGCTGCAAAAATTTGCTCGTGGAGTGAGGCACTGAGAAACTGCTGTTTTAATTAAAATGTTTTAGAGGGGAATTAAGGCCTTTGCAAAAATAATGACTGATAGAATGTGAAGTCCAATTAAGAGACAGATGCAACTAACCTTCATTTTTTCAGGGAACCAAATTGAAAACAATAATAAAAAGGAATTTGACAAGCCTAGAGTCACAAATATTCTGAATTTCAGGGATATTCACTGTAGCACAGTGTGTAGCAGGAAGATGTCAGAGCTATTTATCCTGGCTGATGGAAAGCAGATGTGTTCCAGTGGTGAAGTGAGTGGTCCTCATATCCTCATGGGAAAGTGACAGTCATGCCATTCTCTGCATAATGTTAGAAGGTTTTTATGTTAACAGAGGAGAAAATGAAAGTTCCTGCTTTTTGGCAGAAGTCTAGATAGAGACACTTCAGGAAAAAAAAAAAAGAATATTTGTATATGCATCAAAGATAAATTTAGATTTATGTCAGTGTTTCTTCAGATGTGTGAAATCAAGTTCTGTAAATCTAAAATGTACAAGTTGGAAAAAATACCAAAAAAAAAAGAAAAAAAAGTAGCTACCATCTGCCTATTAATTCAGAAAATTTAGATTATGTGCTTCTGTCCAAAAAACTGGTAATAAAAGGCTCAGTGTGGTATCACTTGATATTGTTTTGAATATACTATATGCTATATAAAAAAATCAAAAGCAAAACCTTGAAGGAATTCCACTCCTATGGCCAACATCAGCATGATGTGCACCCATACTTGGCACCACACAGAGGAAGGACCATGAAAAACTGAAGGTGAAGCAGTTTATGATGAGTGATGTTCTTATCAGAGATATTGATTATTAGCAGAGTTTGCAGGTACTGTCAGTGGTGGACTGCTTGGATGTTTTCCTATTATAAAATTATTAATTACATTCCTAACTCTCCTCATTTGCCACTTACCTGTTTCACTGGCTGGTCCAAATATAATTACAGATCATGGGGAAGTTGTGGAGGAGATAAACACACTTTGGCTTGGAAAGCTCATCCATTTCATCTGAAGGTGGCAGGCTTTGTTTCTTCCTCAAGGGCAGGATGAATATTGTGGCCTAAAATGAGCTTCTCTTTTATCAATACCTCAGTCACATCCCAGTAAGCAGGGTGTAGAGCTTGCCTGACAAAGAAATGGGTCATGCTTCTTTGCTTGGTATTCTATTTTTTTGTCAGAGAAAAATAGAAACACATTCCACAAATAATCTTTCAGGTAGACAGAAGGAGATGTGTGTACAGGGCAGTTGGTTTCAGGCTGTCAACACTTTTTCTAGTTCACCGGTTTGAATTCAGATCATAGGCCTGACACATATTTATGGTTTCTTCTCTCAGAGGCTCACACAGCCAAAGCACTTAACTTCACAAATATTTGTACTTTATAAAACCCTGCTGATCTGGAGCAAAGAAACTGAATCCTCTGCTTTCCAGGCAGGAAACTGAAACTCCTAAGACCTGAGACCTGCCCAAGGTGATGCTAAAAAGCAGCAGCAGACTCAGAAGTAGAACTGAGGGCTCCTGGATTTTGGGTCATTGCTGAGGATGGTTCATCTGTGATTCACATCAGTGAAATTTCACTGAGAGCAGACCCTGGCCTGGAGCTCGAGTCACAGAGAGCAGAATGAGGGGGCTGCAGTCCAGTGTGGACAATCATGTGCAAGCACCAGCTGAGCAGAGCTTGTGCCTCTCCCTCCAGCTGGGATTTTCAAACCACTGATGCTTGGAAGATCACAACCACCATCTCTTGCTCCCACAGCCCTGCCTTAGTTTGGTTTCATGGCTCCATACTAGAAGCTTCTCTGAGCCTTTCAGATGAGAGCAGAGATAGGAAATGGCCTTAGAGATAGAAAATGCTTAACCCTCACAGGCTGAAATAAATGACCAACAGTTCTTTTGGAGTCTGCAAGTTTTTAGAGACCTCCATCTGAGAGAATTATTTTCATCTAAAAGCTGACTTTGAGGAGAGAAAGCCCACATTGTCTTCTGCCAGAAAATGGTGAACCAGCCAATGAGGAGCACAAATAACTTGGTCTCACCTGAAAGTGTGAGCAGCACTGCCATGAGAGAGGATACTGTGCAGAGTAATTAAGTAATGGGGAAAAAACTTCATTTCTGACAAATATTCCTGTATAGATGCATTTGGCAGATCTTTGCTAAACCTTTTACTGTTGTTTGATGTGCGCTTCTAATTCCTGTGTGCAGCTCAGAAATGTCAGAGGTCTTTCCCATATAACAGACCTTGGATATGGCATCTTTTCATCCAACACTCATGACTGGATCGTTTTTGTTTTCCCACCATGAAGCAATTTGATCAAAGTTGTCTGACCAGAAACAAAAATGTATGTTTGAGCATCAGGTTACTAACCTGTTTCCCATTATTTCTCATCTATTTTATTTCTCAGATTACTGTCCTTGATTCAGTTAAAAATGAGGGCTAGAGGCCCACCTCGATATGAAGCAAACTACCCATAACCTAAAATATTCCTCAGGGGAATGTGTAATTTCTTCCTCCCACCTGCCATTCCTCCTCATTTCCTGTTTCATTTCACTTCCATTTCATCTCATCCCCTCTCTTTCACACCACTCAATTGCATTCATCCATCTCTATTAGCCTTTTATCACCACACTGCCCCACAAACTAAAGAAGAGACCCTTTCAGGGAGCTGTCCCCACAACAACAGTGATTTATGTGATCTTCTCTCTTTTCCTTTTCCTGTGTGCTGTGGGAAGGAAGATGCCAATCTGCACCAGCAGCTCCCTGTGTTTCACTGCCCAGACCAGCAATCCCCAGCTCAGGGCCACAGGGTCCCTCTCAGGTGTGCTCTGGGTACAAAGCAGGAGCTGCTGCTGCTTGATTTGCAGCAGAGTTCAGTGTCAGCTCCTCACCTTTCCTGCACCTCTTCTTTGTTCTGTTTGTTGCTTTCTGAAGGTCTCCTCTGCCTTAGCCAGACCCAAGAACTTGGCACACTGGCTACTGGGGGCTTGTAATCAATTTAAGCCTCTGCAGGAGGAAAATTTATCACTGTTGATTTGATCAGCCTTTTTGGGGGCTTGAAATAAAAAGTGAAAGACTGGCCAAGCTCCTGTGAAAGGCACAGAGTGGGATCCAAGCACAGACACAGAATCATTTAGATTGGAAAACACCTCTAAGATCAAATCCAGTCATTAACCCAGCACTGTCAAATCAGTACTAAACCTTTTCTCTGAGCACCACATCTGCATGGGTTTTGAACACTTCCAGGGACAATGACTCCACCACTTCTCTGGAAAGTCTCTTCCAATGCTTTTTCTGAGCTTTTTTTTTTTCCTGGTGCTCTTTCAATTACATTTTCTCTCTGAGAGACTCTGCTATCTAGAATAGTACCCCTCATGTTGTCCCATGGAGAATGGTCCAGAGTTTTCACAGATCTGACCCCAAGTCCCTAAAGCCTTCCTGGTATCTCACAGACACTGATATAGAGCAGAGAAACAGTTTAGGAAATGTTACAGAGACAATGGTTTCTGTGTCCTTCCCTGCTTGAAGAGAATACTCCCCGAATGTATTTTTGAAAATAAACAGCCTTTCAAGCATTCTGCAACCTGAAGAACCTCAGTACTGAATCAGTGCTGAAGATCAGCTGAAAATGTCTTAAAATAAAAAAAAAAGAAAAATGCACTTGGCTCTTGAATTCAAGCCCTTAGGCAAATCTTCCACCAGCTTTACTTCTGGAATAGGAACTGATAGGGCACACTGAGACCCACTTAAATCTCAGTAATGAACGTAAGCAGGGAATGAGCCCTGTCACAGAGACGTCACTGCCTTGCAGTGCTTCCTCCAGGCTTTCCTTTAATTCTGCCACAGGCAAGTTTATCATTTAGCACTGGATCCACAGCAAGCAGATTTGTATTCCATCAACTTTCCCTGCTCTCAGTCTAGTCTGGATTTGACTGATGAGTAGGTGTGATAACAGCACTTATGTCTCCACAACACAGCACAGCAGCCCAAATAAAGCTTTCCTGAGGAAGGCATTTCCACCTCAGCTGAATCACCTGTTCCTTGAACAGAGTTTGGTGCAGGTTTGTTCAAAGCTGCTCAAGAGGAATAACCAGGCTGTGATGTTTTTCCTCAGCAGCTTGGCTGTGTCTCCCCATCCTGTTTGGCCACCAGACTCTCAGACACATCAGCTAAGTGGCAACAGCCAGTGCATGGAAAAAGCAAAAGCTTACAGTCCCAAAAGAGAACAGTGATTGGATGGAAAACAAAGCAAAACAAATCATAGCAGTTGTTGGTGCATCCTAGAACTGCTTTCCCCTCATCTGGAATAGGAGAGAGGGAAGACTCATAAATGCAAGGACAGGGAAATTCTGGCATCCAAAGCTGTAAGACTCTTACAAGTGATATTTTCTGCTCATCTGTGCTGAGATGTGATTATTGTAAGAATATCACATTCTCAGTTAGCTTTTATACTCTCTCAGCACCTGATTTCTAAATGTTATTATAGCCTATCTCCCTTTCAGCTCATCTCCACTCTGTCTTTGTCCAAAGCAGAAAAAATTATACTCGGCTTACACAAAAGCCTATTCTTTTACTTGGCACACAAAACAAGACAGGGGATAAGAGTCTGTTGATTTTATTCAGCAAAACTCATCTCAGCATTTGCTTTGCTGTTGGATTATAAACACTATTCCAATCTACTCCCATAACTGAAACACCCTTTTTATATCAATTTCTTTTTACTATCATCAGACCACTTTGATTTGTTTACAACTGTAACTCATGTAACCTGTGTCTATTTCTCTGATTTGAGCAGAATTGAATGCAGTTTTCAAAATAGTGGGCTCGATCCTACAATTTTCCCCATCTAATCTGCAACTTCCACCTTAGAATGCTCTTTCCAACAGTGCCTGGTTACAGTCAACAGCAGCCTTGGGCAACAGAAACTGAAACAGCCAATTCTGAAATGACAGTCTGGGTATTTATATATTAGACAAATTAAAATTCATGTTTGATTGTTCCATATTTTTGATGGTCTTTATCCTTTAGGCAACAATCTCAAGGAGAGCATGGCAAAAATTTCACCAATACAAGGCAAGGAGGGAATTGGGACAGGACCAAAACCGGAGAGAGTTACCCACACACATTGTACCTGCTGCCTAGGAAGATTTTCTGGTCTGAAATTTCTGAATTCACCCCAAAAGACTGGCTAGTAAGGGTCAATCCCTGCTTTCTGCAGGTACCCCAGTTTCCCTCATCACTGGATTTGACCCATGGTATTTGCTGGTTCGTAATGTTGTTTTGCAGCCCCACTGCTGACTTTAAAATATTTTTCCCTCAATACTGATTTAATTTTGGCTTTTGTGACTGCTCATTGCACACAATCTGTGAGATCCTGGAGTTAAAGATGTCCCTCAAAAGCTCTCAGAAGTGTCACAATGGCTTTTCTCAACAATATCATCTCTACTGAATCAAGCAGCAATCTACAAAAATACTTACAGTGGCACCACAGTACATCCCTTTTTTTCAGGATGGAAAACAGCTACAAAGGAAAATAAGAGTGAAAAGATTTCTTACAGTCAGTGCTGTTGAAGACCTGGTGGCAAAATCAGGAAGAGCAGCCTAAAGCTGCTAGAATGGTTCAGCCCGAAAACTAAAACTGGTTTAACACAGAGGTGACACTGATTTCTACCCCTCATGATCTCCTTTTAATTCTTCTTGGAGGCTACAGCAGCTCCACCTTTAAGCACCTTTTGAAGCTCTTCTATTTGAAGCCTTGACAATTGAAAAGGAGCCCCAAAAAGCAACCTCACAGAAATGAGTGTAGGCCTGGTCACTGTGTTGCTGTTTCCCTTTCTGCTGCCTTTCACACCCAACAGAATTTTACCAGAATAGCCATGAGAAAGTTGTTCTTCCCAAATTGCTGTCAGACATGAAAGTCATCTTGTGCCTGAATAATTGAGGCACTCATTCCTACCAACAGCCAGGCATTTCTGTAGTCCTCCCCAGCAGCCCTGTTTAAACTGATCTAATTAGCCCCATGCAATCAAAGGTGCTAGTTTGGGCAGAAAACTTAAAAAATGTGTCTTCACAACTGGCAAAGTTCTTGATCAAAATTATTATATTTTTTTCCAAATCAAACCCAAGGTCTGCATAATGAGGATTTCTGGGAAGACAGGGTCTATTACACAGGAAAACCAGCTGTTCACCAATAATTGACTCCATCCTTCTCAGACACCTTTTCACAGACACCTGGAATCAGGATTTCTGAGCACATACAAGCCTAGCATTAAGTTAAATGAAAATTGAGGAACTGACCTGAAAGCAAAGATTAGCAACCTTAACTTTCAATTCATCAGGACCTTGCCATGATTTAAACACAGCCTGCTCTGCTGAAATGCAGAGAGTTTCTGCTTGCAGCTCTTGATTTTCCTCACTGCTCTACGATGCAGAGGTCAAATGTACCCTGTTGAAAACACCCTGAACAGCTCTGGGGTAATTTTTCTCAGCAGTTAGCACTGAAACAACCACTGAAACACAGGGGAGTCCATCAAACATAACCCATAGAGAACCACAGAATCACTAGGGTTGGAAAAAGCTTCTACAATCATCAAGTTCAAGCATCAACATAACACTGCCAGATCCACCACTAAACCCCATCCCTGAGTGTCACATCCACATGGATTTTGAGCACTTCCAGGGCTGGTGATTCCACCTCTTCCCTGGCAGGCTGTTCCAGTGTTTGCCCAGTGTGAATGAAACCAGCAATTCAGTTTCAAGTTTATGCAGCAGAGAGGCAAACCAGACTCCTGACAGGAGCAAATTGGGATTAAAACCCTGTCTGGACAGCAGAAGATCCACATCTCACTCAAGACTTACATATAAAGTGAGTCTGTACAATGGCTGTGCTGATCATTTCCTTGGGTTTTAGAGAAATGAACAACTTTAACTTTACAGACTTCATGGCTGCTTGATCTCACTACAGTAAACAGCTCCATATTTTTCCTTTTCATGTTTTATCCTGAAGCAACAGAGCATTACATTAATTGACTTGTCTTATTAATTCAATAAGCTGCTTCCAAGATGAAATGCTTAGCTATGCTTGCTTGTTTTTGGCACTTTTTGGTTGTTGGAAGAAAAGCTTTAAGGCTAGAATTGCTCTGATGTTTTCTACAGTTCACTGAATAATTTTATGCACTACTGAAGATTTGCCACATTTGGAATTACTGCAAACTGCTACTTTTTCATCATATTATAATTTAATTCACACTTTTAGTATGATAAGAAAACATTTAACAGTTTGCATATTTGAGAAGTATATTTGTTCTGCCATAAAGTTGTGGTTAAGAATTCATTATGGGTCACTCATTTCTAGGATTTGTAATTTGGGCTTAAGATACATTTAGAAGATTAAAGATGACATAGAAGCCACCCCATTCAAATGAATTATATGCAAGAAATCCAGGGAGAAAAAATTGACCTTGCCATAAATACAGGGCAAAAAATAATTTATTACGAGCTTGACTGAGATTGAGAATTTTTTACTATTTCAGCAAGATATTGGAGGGGAGGTGAAACTATTTTAAGCCTTAAAAAACAAAACCCCGGCATTCCTTAAGGGGAAAATATTCATGTAACTATGTGGGTTCTTAGACTTCAACTTCTTTAGGAAACATGAAATCTTGGTTTGCCTTTCAGCTGGTGAAAATGATGTGGTGTTTTTGTTTTGTATTTTTTTGGGGGGGTGGTGTGTTGGTTTTTGGTTTGTTTGTTTTTGGGTTTTTTTGTGGGGAGCTTTTTTGTTGGGTTTTTTTTGGAGTGGTTTTTTGTTTTGTTTTTTTGAGTTTTTTGGGGGGTTGTGGGTTGTTTGTTTGTTTGTTTGTTTTTTGTTTTGGGTTTTTTTGTTTGTTTTGGTTTTTGTCTGTACTGAGGGGAAATGAAATTTCTTTTTTGACTGAGTTTCTAATTTTTCAAGAAGTCTGGCCAGGGGCTGGCAATGCTCTTACCTTTCCATCCATCATCCCAGGTGGTGCCTGCTGAGGGGTGGCACAAACCTGGCAGTGACACAAGGCTCATTCCTCGTGTTAGAGTCACCCTCAGCAGCCATTCCTGGTGTCCCTTGACCTCTCTGTGTCCTTTGCAAGCTCCTGGCACACCATGGGTTGTTGTCCTAGACATAAATATCTCCCTCTATTTTATTTCTTGGGCTTAGAGTGGAACCTCACAGTGAAGTCTCTAAGGTGAGGTCTCGCAGGGTAACTGAGTATTTTCCCTCTTCCTTCTCACTGCCAGGACCTGGGGTACCTCAACCCTCCCTGGTGGGGAAATGGACTGAGTGAGAGAGCCCCTGACAGAGCTCCTGGAGGAAGTGCTACAAAAGGGATCAGTCCCTGCAAAAACACTTCAGCTGCCCCTGGGGTAGGAAGGGATGGCTGAAATAAATGTTCTTTATATATCTTCTCACCTCAGAGTCAGCTACAGTCCTGCTGCAGCAAACCCAAGCTGGTAATCACAAGGTTTTGAGTCAAAGACTTTGCTTGCAGTGAGGTCCTGTTTTTAAATGAAGGTTATTGATCAAGTTTCTGGCCTTAAGAAAAGAAATCAAGACATAATTTATGCTCAGAGTGACCTGTAGGTGTTTGCACAACAATTAATAGTCACAGTTATGGTGATGCAGCTGGACACAAGGCAATTGATCTTTTCCTTGAAACTTTTTGCCCTTACAGCCACTGCCTCTAACTCCTCATTATGTGTCCCCATACTCGTTGCATTTCAAAATGATCACACTAAGCAAAGCTCAATGCACTGTTTAAATGAGTAAGGAACATCTGGTGAGCTGAGACTACTGGGACTCCACGGACAGATAAAGTTGTAGCACTTTTCCTCTGTATATGGAAATGCATTGTAAATTAAATCTGCAAATTGTCTGAAAAGGCACAGGTCGGAAAGGAGGTGGAGAAGCACCCTCATTTGTGCCAAGGTCAAATTCCATGCAGCTTAGATGAAAGCCAGTGTATTTTCATGCACTCAGTTACAAAGCTTTGTATGTTCACTCATTATTTTGTACCTTAACAGTTTTCTAAAGGTGCTTGGGACATCCTACTTTGCCCATCACAAAATAAGTGCCAAATATACTATAAAACTGACAGATCTTGTGACTATGAAAATATATCTTTCCCAACCCTTTTTTTTTTTTTTTT
>VXBR01004380.1:1123333-1201663 GCA_013400215.1 Cisticola juncidis
TTTTTTGTCTCCTTCCATTTGCTTTAAAGAAATGTGGGACAAAACTGATACCTCAACCCAGAGCTAGCTGAGACTGAGCTGCTGCCTGCTGATCTACCTTGGTTTATTAAAAAAAAAAAAAGCAAAACAACAAGTTGTGCTGTAGACCATCTGCTATGAGACATAAATGTCTTGTAATAGCAATAAGCCAAGAGCCATGAAGCACTTAGCCTGAGGGAGAAGATGTTTCAGCAGGGTGAGCAGCAAGGAAGCCCTCAAAGGGAGGGGTGATGCTCCTGTTCAGCTCTGGTCCCCGCCGTGTTGGAGTTCTCCACTGCCTGCAGAGCTCATGCAGAGAGGTTGGGAGCCCTTGGGAGGACAGGAGTCACTTTAGTTAGTGCTGCTCTGTGGTCAGAGCCCCTGCACAGCCCCTGTGCCAGCAGAGGATGTGGCTGTACCTGGGGTTTTCCACCCCCTCCGTGCCAGGACATCCCCGAGCTGCTGCCACCATTTCTGTGACACAGAGCAGGAGTACTCAGGTGTTGGCAGACCTGAATTCCCTGCAGGAGAGGGCACTACAGGCTGGTGGGACTGTGGGTTTTGCTGATCAGAGCTTCTCCTGGAAGTGATGCCACAGATGTGCCAATCTCTGTTGCTCCTGTTTTTTCCCCACCCGAGTGTTTGCAGGACCTTCATGCACATTTTGGGTTTTGTTTTTCCATCACATAGGGGTAAAAGACACTGGGAGAGCACAGCCTCCATCTCTGAAAGAAATTTTACCCCTCTTTTCTCCTAAAAGCATCAAAACACCCTTTATTCCATGTACACCTGTCAGGACTTACTCTGGCACAGCTTCTAACCACAGCCCCAAACGTGAAACCTGACATTAATATGAAGCACTAGGATATTTCCAACTGTTTACCCTGGAACAGAGCTAATAACAAAAGACAAGCAGTTTTCAGCAAAAGGTAGGTTAGCTCATGTCACAGCAGCTAAGGAGTATCATTTGAAAACCCCAAAGGGAGTATTTCAGAAAATGTCTTCCAGAAAAATCCCTGCTCTTGTTCCCATCTCAGGAAGAAGCAGCAGGAACGTGACACCTTTGCCTTGTTGGTGCAATAATGGCACTGAGAGTATGGCAAGGTTGAGTGCTAATTGTTCATTGGGTGATCAGTGATACTCCCAGGTGGCTGCAAAGGCACAGCTTGAACGGGGGAAAACCAATCCTGTGGATTTCTCCTTCCAATAAACCATTTAAACAGAGGCGTGAATGAGAGGAGTGTCAGGACTGAGTCTGCAGATGGCTCCGATGTCAGGGAACATTTATCTGCCAGCCAATAAAAATGTGACTGTTACCTTGAGGAGTGCTTTCAGCTCAGACAAGTGGATGCAGGAGAGCACATCTGCTGCTCAGCAGGGCTGCACTGCTGCTGCTGCTGCTGCTGCTGCTGCTGCAGCCCCGTGCAGCTCCCGCAGGGAATGGCACCCACGGCTTTGGTGCTGATGCCTTGGAAGGCTGACCTGAAACAGAGACAGGACAGAAAAAGGGAATAAAGCAGGTATTTAATGAAAAGCTTCCAGGGTCCACCTTGGGCAAGACAAGAGCCTGACCAAGGCTGCACCCAGGGTCACAAAAAGTCAATGGTCACAAAATGGACCCCCAGTCACGAGATCTCACATTTTTATAAGTTTTGGTTCATCCACATATTGGAGTTTAATTGTCCAATTACAACTCCAGGTTGTGAAGTCCAATCCTTCTTGTTCCTCCCTTCAGCCACCCTTGTTTGTGCTTTTGGGTCTGAAAATTGTCCTTGGTCTTCAGCAGAAAAGGATTTGCTTTGTGTCCCTGCTCTGTGAAAAGAGCTGACTGGCATTTAACATGAGTCTCAGAACTGCACTTAAGCAAAACATGAAAACCAAAACTTAAGGCATCAGTTGCACTACCCCTCTGCTTATCCCAGCCTCTTCCTCCCACTCTTCCCAGTATCCCCACAAGTCTCATCAGCTTGGCTGGTCCTTTTCTGGACCTCTCCCTCCCTTCCCAGAGCACCTCACTGTCCTGTGTGCAAATTAATTCCCTGTAAAATTCAGCCTCATTCTCAAGATACCCATAGCCCCAATTTTGGAGGCCATGGACAGCCCCACACCAGCTGCATCTCCCACTCTCATATTTGGCAACCCACACCCAGGTTCCCCTCAAACTTCTTCCCTCAAAACCACAAGCTCCCAGCCCATCCCTCCATTTGTTGGTATAGCTAGGGATTTACTATTTCTAAGTTTGTAGCCCAAAATCCATCTGAGGATTTGGCTTTGATTTCCCTCAAAAAAAGCAATTCAACACCTGGTCTTTACCTACCCAGCATGCAGATCTGTGATGTGCATGAACAAATCTTCCACTCCTTTGAGCAGGGCTCAGTGTGACTGAGGAGAACAAAGATGCCCCACATCTGGACAAAACACATCAGGAAGGTCTGAAACTCACTTGGTATCAGCTGAAGACCACAAAGGGTGGTGGAGAATCACTCTTGGACTTCCCTGGTAAGATCTTCTGGCATAGCTGATAATGATCAATGCCCAAGGGCAAAGTGACTGGTATTAACCCACCTGCCCTCTCAGTGCTATGAAAAAATAATTCCATCCTTTGTATATTCCTAGAAGAAGGAAGAAAAAAAAAAAGTCCAATAACAAAGTTCTTAAAAACCTGCATTTGTCAGACTGATCCTGTTTAATTAAACAGGAAATTGCAGGGCAACTAAATCAATCTTTACAAAGAAAAGCTGTTTCTCTGTTTACAGAAGAGAAACTTGTGGTGATTTATCTCAAAGAATGTAATTGCCTAATGATTAATAGTGACCAGAGATAGGAGGAAATGAGAAACAGGAGTGACTTCTCTTGGTGTGTGAAGCATGGCAGAGCTATATGCCCCTGCCACAGGGAGTATTAAACAAGAAAAATTTCCTGGTTTATACCAGGAACCTGCTATTCTTCTTCCAATTTCTTTTTTTGATACAGAAGTTATCACCACTGGAGAAATGCAGATATGCTGCTGGATATTGGGGTATTTCAGTACAGGTATACAATTGTTTTTCTCCTTTCTGCTCGTGGTAATTCAAAATCAGATTTTCAATTTCCTTTCCATCCCTTTCCTGCAACCTGCCATGGAAACCAGTGGGGTTTACAACTACATTGTACCTCAGTGAGCATCACAATGAAGTGTCCCAAATAATCCTGCAGTCCCATCCTTGTGGGTTTTATCCTGGTTCTGGATCCTTTCCTGGCTGCAGGATACCTGAGGTAGAGGCAGGAGCTGAACCCATGTTAGCTGCACCTTAGTGCAGGGCCCCAAATGCTAGTTACACTTTCCAGTCCAATGGGTGTCTGCTCACAGCTTTCCAAGAGATAAATTAAATTTGCTGGTCACTAATGATGGCTTAGAAAAGGAGCTTAGAAATGTGGTTTTCTCACACAGAATGACAGATACTTTGGCTGCAGAGTCCTGGCAGGACAGTAAGACATCCCCCACCTCCACAATTCCACTCAACCATTGATCAAAGTAATACCCTTGAACTTAAATGGGAAAGAAATGATGCCAGTACCACTGCAGGGGAGGCAAAAGGAATCCCCAGAGGAGCAGCACACCCTGGGCTGCTGGGCATGGAACAAGGCACCCCAAAGAGCACAGAAACAGCCACAATTCTGCCTGAAAGCACAAAGCCACCCTCGTGTGGGACTGGAGAGTTTGACAAGCCATGATTCAGTCCTAGAGCACTTGAGGATACCAGGAGCATCCTCTGCAGCCACAAACAGAAATGTCACAGCAGCCCAGCCCAGAAGGGTCATCCACACCACCCCTCTCACCTCACCAAGAAGATTTAACAGAGGGAAACAATTTCTGTTCACTTGGAACCTGCGAAGGTGAGGATAAAACTCTAACATTTTGTGGAGCTATAGCTTTTTGATTGCTTATGAGAAAAGGCAGAGTTCTCACAAACCTGTTAAAAAGCCCTCAGCTGTGAAACCTCATGGTTTACGAAAATGAGGGTTGTTTATTATTACTCTAAGGTGGTTTGCACTGAGATGAAGGTTTGCAAGACCTGTAACACCTGTGAGAGAGGTGTCTTCAACTTGGCCAGGGTGTAAGAGAACCAATTTTACAAATGTTTCACTGTTTTTCTGTTGTAGCAACATTCTGTTTGTTTTCTTAGCTCAGTCAAGATTCATCTGCACCTCCAGTGGGACTTTCCTGACCCTGATAGCTCATGCTCTCTCCCAGCAAAAGTGTTTTGCCAGCATTTCAGAGCCTTACACTAAAGCACCATGTTATTCTCTCAGCTACACAATTTTTCCCCATTTCCTTTAAATGACTCAAGGAAAATCTGCTCTCAGTGTCTTGCAGAAAGGAATCTGTCAAGCTTTAACCCATAACCTTTTCCTGCTTTACTGACCTAAAACTCTCTTGCCTGTAAGGCAGATTCACCTTTTAGAGCATCTATCTCCATAATTTAAGGAAGGTCATAAAACATTGTCCAAGCATATCCACTCTCTTTTCCCACAGATCATTTACTGATTTATAGGCAGCATCCCAGCTACCTGTGAGACAAGTGCTTTCATCATATCATTTGAAATAACCCACAGATTGCAGAATAAATTCCCTGTTAAATCCTAACCATTGTAATTATTCAATCCTAAATACTCTCATTTCTTCCTCTGTGGGGTCCAAAAATATCTAGCACATGAGGATCTCACAGCCACCCTCACCGATCCCCTGCCACCACTTAATTGAATTATAAAACCATAAATAATCTGGAGGCTATCTCAGAGGCACCCCATACAATTTTCAGGGATGTTGCCTGGTGGGTGACCTATTTGGAGAGGTGCAGACAAATTCCTCAGGATTATCTTCAAGCTGATTATCTCCATATTCCCTGATGGGCTTTTGTTGCAAAAGAATTGCCAAAGAAAAAAAAAGTGCTATTTAATTTATTAACAGCTAGTCCCAAACCAAATTCCCACAGTGGAGAAACATTGAGCAGATAAACCTAAACTTCTGGAGCTGAGAATGTCAGAACAGAAAAGTGTTTTAAGATGGGGATCTGAATTTTGCAGCTAAAGACCGTCTTCAGGCAATGCGTGGATTATGCAGGGATACAAATGCATGAGGCACTTAGTGCCAAGTGCCTCCTGGCACTCACAAACATAATCTCCACAAAAAGAAGATTTCCACCACAAAGAGATGTTTCGGTATACAGCCAGAAACAAGGTTGCTTATTTGAATTAAACGTTCCAAGGGCATTAGGGCTAATCTCGTGGCAGCAGTAGGTCTGCACTTCAGGTAGATGGAGTGCTTGTGCTGCTTTGTAGCCCTGCATCCTCTCAGCACAAGGCATTGAGAGAATTGCTCTTCTCTTTGCTGCCCAGCTGCTCTGGGGACACTTGTCAGACAATGGATGTGGTATGGGAGCAGCTCACATCCCAGCCACATGCCCACTGATTTCTGAGTGCTGTTGTATTAAACAGAGCAGGTCCGCACAACCCACAGCTCCTTTTGTCCCCAGCCTCTGCCAGCCTGCAGGTGACACCAAGCTCACCTGTGCAGGGCATCCCCAGCAGAGCAGGACTGGGCGGGTCAGAGAGCCCCACACCTCATGTACAGCACCCCTGACCCAACCACCATCCAAAACGTACCTTTTGTTTACAAAATTTTACCAATACTTACTACCTGTGCTAACATGTCATTTCTACTCTAAACCAATCTCTAAAATCCAACTCAGCAGAAAATGGGGGACAAGAGCAAGAACAAGGAGCACAGGGGCCACTCCCCAATTCCTCCATCTTGTCTCTTCAACCCCATATACTGAAAATCCCAGATTCTACATTTACATTCTATGATAAATTAAATACTGCTTATTTTGAATTCGCTCACCTTGTGATTCTTCATACACTGTGGGCATTCACTCCCATGGACAGGGATCAGAGGCAGTGTCCTCCTGGGCTCTGTGTGAGGCTGGCTGAGCCCTTGTACAGATCCCAGACCCCCTTGTACAGATCCCAGACCCCCCTGTTTGGTCTCTAAACCCTCCAGGGTGGCCAGAGGGATGTTCTAGACTCCGACACTTGTCCACATTCACTGCCAATAGAAATGCACCTGTTATTGTAAACTGTTCTTACTGTATTTTACCAGCCATTTCACGAATAAAGAGGAGAACATAGTTTATGATCATATTGATTGGACCTGCGCTGGGGTTGGCACACCTGGGGATGGGTGCCACCCAAACGGACCTGGCTGAGCTCAGGGAGTGGCCCATGAACCTCAGGTCCAACAAGGCCAAGAGCAAGGTCCTGTGCCTGTGGCACTGCAGGCTGGGGGATGAAGGGCTTGGGAGCAGCCCTGCCATGCTTTGTCTCTCTTCCAACGTGACCAACTGGAGCCGAAACGGGACACCCTGTAAACCTGAGTGTGCTCACACTAATTCAGTGTAACACATCTGCTGACACCTCACAGGTCAGAACCCCTCCAGGCTCGGTGCTGCCTCTCAGGGACCCTGCCCAGCACCAGAACTGCCTTGTCTGCTTAACCACACACGCTGGTGGGGCAGCTCTGCATGGACCCACCGTGTTCCTCCTGTCCTCTTACATGGATCCAGCAGGCAGGGATGCTCCTTGGATGGAGTGATGTTTCTGGTTGCCCTGACACGTAGCTGAGGGGTTTGGTTTCCTCTCTTCCTTCTCCCTGTCCCTGAGTCTGTCCCACATGTGAAGCAGGGATGTGTGCCTGTGCTGCCAGAGGATCACAGAGCTGTTGAGACCCGATGTTTTCCCAGCCCCTCTGCTGCTCTCTGTGTGTTTTTGTGTAACCAGGAGCCATTCCAGCCTGATGTATTAATATATAATGCCTACAGTGGGAGGCAACAAGGTATCCCCTCCTGCTGCTCATAGAGCACCTTTACATCTTCCCTGCTTCCCAAAGGAGGGCTTGGGGGAAAAAAGCCAAGGCTCAGGAAGGAATCTGCTCTTTTTGCCTTCCTACCAAGCACAGCTCTCTGCATTTGTGAGGTCTCACAAGGGGTGTGAGCCAAGCCTTGTTCTCATCCCAACCTTCAATTAAGGACAGAGTGAGCAGCGAGCCTGGGCGAGCAGCAGGACCACAGCAAAGCCCAGAGCTGTCAGTGTGGCTGTCCACAGCAGATCCCAGGAGCTCTCTACTAAGATTTAGAAAACAAGGGCAAACAAACCCAAAATGAGCCCCTGAGCCCGAATTTCTGATTAAATTACTCTAAAGTGGAGGTAATCCAAACTGCTGCATGCCAGGGAACCTGGAAGGAGGGCAGTGTGGGAAGCCCCAGGAGCAGGAGTGTCCCCTGCTCTGGCCAGGAGCCAGGAACAGGAGCTCCTGCAGGAACAGCTGCTTGGGGCCAGGGAAGGCATCCAAACAGGGAACCCTCAGGAGGGCAGAGCCTGGAGCAGCAGCACCCACTGCTCATCCTCGCCAGCATTTCATGGACTCCATTCCACTGGTTTGAGTGACTTTCTGCTGTCTTCCTCAGGGGTTTTACCCATCCCAGAGGTAAATGCCACACCAAACCAGGGTTTGCAACAGACCAAAACCTCCTTTCCAAAGTTTCAAGAACTCCTGGGGTACTCAGTATTGAGCTGACCTGCACAGAGAGGAGAAGACATTTTCAAGTGCAAATCCCACATATTCAATTATCACCCACCCAGTGCTGAGCCACATGACGGAAGGGAGGGACAGGGGATGCACAGAGCTCTGGGTACCTGTCTGGCTTTATCTCTTTGGGGTAGGGAAATCCCAGCTCTGCCTCTGTGCTCTGCATCACTGAATTCCCACAGCAAAGGGGTCAGTCACATCTGTCTCATGGAGGAGAATTAAACTGGGTTACCAATTTAAAAATACACTCACCCTGTTAAAGACAGTAAGTAAACACCCTCCACTGAGTGATGGATGTGTTGGGAAGTTACACAGCCTAATGAAGAGCTCTATGAGCTGCTGGCATTATTACATTTGCTGTGACCTTAAAAAGGAATAGCTGCAGTTGTCTTTGGAGTGCAGCTCTGTATGTTCTTGGATTTCTAATACTAACAGGAGCACAAAATCCGGCGCTGATTAAAATCATAGAAGCTTTTGCTTCTACATCAAGGGAAGAGTGGGAATGGATTGTATTACAGCCATTTTGACAGAAAAAATATTTGCTCTTGCAGAGGGAGACAAAATGTGTCAGTGCTGTAGTCAGAGAGCAGACAGGCAGGCTTCCACTCCAGCACCATTTCAGCAAAGTCTGGCTTGGCTGTGTTACACATTTCACAGCCCAGGCCCTGGGCAAACACCTCCAAGAGCCCCTTTGCAAATCCTCCTGGTGCAAATGGAAAGGGTCAGACAGGGCAGAGTGGGCAGGAAGTTTAGATAAAATAAGGTCTGTGCTAGCAGGATGCCCAGGAAGGGCTCACCCACCACGGGCAGCTTGTGAGGCAGGCAGGAGGCTCTGGCAGGGCTGTGGGGATGTGGGGCTGTGCTGCAGCAGGACTGCACAGGATGCCCTCCATGGGTTTGTCCCTCCCTCTGATATCATCTCCATGATGATATCAGGGGGAGGGACATCTCCAATTCCCATTTTTTGTCCCACAGACAAAAAAAAAAGGGGATTGGTAAGAGTTTCCCACACTGCCAGCCCCTTGAGCATCCCTAGCCCAGTTTCCTGACACGTTTCTCATTCCACAATCAGCAAAAAATGCTGGGTTTGTGACTCAAATCACTGGAAATTTCTCTGTGCAGCCATGCCTATGTGAACATGGGTTATGCTTACATCAGGTTATTTAACCTCCCTGGTCTAAGGACATTTGGCAACAGGGTTGCTGTGAAAACAGATTAGATTAAAAAAAACCTGTTTCAGAGACAGCAGCAAATTCCAATTGGATTTCCATTTCTGTAGAGAGGCTGGGGGTGGTTATTGTGCATCTAATGTCAGTATTCAACTATAGGTGACTAATTATACCAGAAATGAAACAAAGTCAATACACTTCCAACTTCATTGGCTTCCAGTTGGGGCTTTACTAAACAAAAAAGAAGAAAAATAAAGATGAGGCTTGTCTGTTTGAGACTGAACTAGAAGATTTAAATGCACATTTTCAGACTTTATACCATTCTTTCATATTTAATCTTTCTTTTCCCAGTGTTATTATAAGCTTTCAAGTGATCACAATGCCTGAGTCTTGAGATACTAATTTGTTTGGGAAAGTATATGAGAAGATTTCAGGAAAGAGAAAGTCAAGTTTCACCTGCATTCTCCTAGACAAGAAGAATACAATGTTATAATTAAATGTATTTATAGAACAGTGTCTGGCAAAGCATATTTGTGCTGTTGTTGAGAACATGATAGTGCTTTCCCCCCTTCTGTTACATTATCTAGAAAATGAATTATTTCCCTTATCCATTGTTTTTAACAAAATGTTTTTGTTTCTATCAATATGAAATGTCAGATTGAAACACTCAGCTATTTGCTTTGGAGTAAGCACAATATTATCCACAGCTCCATTCAGAGCACCAAAGAACATAATAGTGTTAACTATAATTAGATTATTTTCCAGAGAGTTAGAAAGATTCATTGTAGAGCAGGGGTTTTCATAAAGAAATAGAAAGGCTTACTTTATCAAATAACTCTGCACAAAATAATTTTGGAGCATTAACTCCCTTTTGTGCCTTGGCTTTAATTATTGTCTTTTTGGCTTGGTAATGCTTGGATTCCAATTATCACATTTTAACAACATAATAGGTGACTCAACAGACAAATGTGGTTTCAGACTACAGAATTATCTTATCCCACTGCTACTCCACACCTCCTGTGCCCACAGCACATATTACAGCTGCTCTCAGGGACCACCCCTTACCTTCTGCATGGCTCAGTAGCACCAGATGCAGATTTTCTCCACAGAAATATTTCCTTTCCATGCCATGCATGGCATCCTGGCCAGCACCTCTCAGGGATCAGCATTTCTCTCCTTCCCTGGGCAAGCATGGCACAAGACTCTTACTAAAACAGTTTTCTCTCAGCACTGTGCTGCAGGCTTAAAACATCTGATGAGACATTGCAAAGGTGCATCCTCCTGACACAGAACAGGCATCACAAGGAATCATATCACCAATTTCAGCAGTTATTTCTGAACAGGCAGGTGATCACAGCTTAAATTCTTTTATTCCAGGAAGTCTCTGTAATTTTTTGTTGTGTTTTCCTACACCTGAGGTCTGTGTCCTAATGGGTGTTTTGTGGACAACTCATCTGGCACCTGGATCAGAGACTGAAGCCTTTATTGACCTGTTTGGTGGGAAGTCAGTGCTGATCATCATTGTATCTGACAAGGTTTAAGATAAACAGAAGCTGATAAACTGCTTGCTGTTATACACCTGGCACTTTCGGACTTACAGGATTTATAGCAGCTGCTTCATCTCCAGTTTTCTTGGAAATTAGAAGAAACTCAGGAAATCTTGAAATGTAAGATTTAACACAACTTCAGTGCTAAATTGAAGGACTCTGCACAGCTCAATGGTCATTTTGCTGTGGAAGCAAATCCTTTCTTTGTGAACTATAATTATTTCCAGTCATCTTTTAATTTTCAAAAATCCCTAAGGTATGGTGTTACCTGTTGGAAACCCACTGTGGTTCTGCACATCTGATTGGAAAGCTATAAGCACTGGTGTGCTTCATCTCAAATCCAGCTGGACATTGTAGCTGAATCAAATTCCTCAGTATTGGCCCAGGTCCCCAAATAAATATCTTTTCAGTTCTTCTCTACCCCCACGTGTTTTAACTCTCCATGAACATTGAAAGGATAAATCTCATACCTTAATGGTTTTCAGGAAGGGAATATTAGGTGAGAAAACACCAAATATTGACCCCTAGAGTTGTGCATCCTTGTGGGTGGCTCCTGAAGGTAACCACAGTCAAAAAAAAGGGAGAGGAAATTTCAAAATCTTTAAGTCAGACCAGAAGATAAAACTAAGTCTAAACCAGGAATTAATTTGAGAAACTCATCAACACTCTTGACCTGCAGCACAGATGAGTGTGGTTTGCAGGTCTCTGGGGAAAAGGCTGCATCTGCCCATGGGGGTTGATGCATCCATGTTGGGCTGTCAAGTGTTGCACCACCAACTACTGAAACACCTTTCAGTTCTGTCTGTGCAAAGGGCTGAGGAAATTGGTGACAAACCTGGCCCCTGCTTTGGAAAAGGTGTTCATGGTCTCTACTGACATATTTCATACCCTCCCTAGCTGTGGCATTGCTCACAGCAGAGGAACCTGCCCTGAGACAAGGGACAAGCACTGAGTGCCACCTCACTGAATCACATGGGCAAATGTACCTGGACCCCAGGCTGCTCCTGGAGCTCTTCCATTCAAATGGACAAGGTCCAAATCAGCTTCCATTTCAGGACTTCTGCCCAAGCTCCTGTGGCTGAATATGTGAACAAATCTGCATCAGAGAGAGCTGAGAGCAGCAGGAACCGTAATGATGCTGGCAGTGAGCTAAATTCCATGTGTCAGCACTGGGACTTCACAGTAGCACTGCCGTGGAAATTGGATTAGTAGCTCCAACTAAACAGAGCTTAAGCCATTATAAACTCAGTGGGAGGTTCTGATTGACCTCAGTGGGCTTTGGATCAACTCCCAGGAAGGATATGACCAAACTAGAGAGTGTTACCACAAAACCTTGTTCCTACAAATCTTCCTTGCCCATGACAGAAGCATTTTTAGTGAACAGCTTTCTAGTGGAGAGCCTGGGCTACTTGGAGGGTTGTCTGGCTGGTTTTTGAAGGCAGCTTCTTGAGCTACTGGCTCTTGAAAGCAAGGGCCAGACAGGGAGCAGAGAGTTTGGTCTAGTCCAATCTACCTTTTACTGTCAGCCCTAGGTGTTATTAACCACATTTCCTCACAGTTGTTTTCCCCATCTTGAAATCTCTTGATGGGACCTCAAGAGAGTGGAGAGCTGGAGGGTTTTTGTGAGCACTAAGCAAATTCTCATCTCTGCTTCTTCTACCCTTGCTATCAAAGCAGAGCATGATGCCACTTGAGATGAATAAATGGAAACTGCCACCTAAACTTTTGGACAGCTGCTTCTTTTTGGGAAAAAAAATAAGAAGAAAATAAATACATTGAATATATCAACTTTGACTTTTGTTTTCCAAACCTGTTAATTAACTGGAGGGGAAAAAAGATGTTTTATTGGCAGATACCTTCACTACTCACACTGTACAGAAAAAAAAGACATGGTCCAAATCCTGCCATTAGATGTTTCTCATGATTGGTTGTTGTTAGAAGGGAGCTGCAGCTATGCTAATACAGTGTGCTCTCTACAAAAAGCCCTGTAATTGGGACAAGGCAGCCACAAAGCTTCCCGCAGCTGGCAGGAATTGTGACTGTTCTCTTCAGCTTTAATCATGGCTTTTAAAGCAGATCAGTAACAGCAACAATTAGCCTTTTAGATTGGCCTCAGAAATTACCATTTTTAAAATATGGTGACTCTGCAGGCACAAACCCAAAAGCTCTGAGCTCTGCATAAAACAAGCAGCCTTACACTCTGACTTGTTTGTCACTTGTTTGGTTGCTCCTTTGTTTCTGCAGAATTGTGGTTCTGAAAAACAGATAGGAACTTGTACAGATTCTCAAGAGGAAATAACTTTAGCCACCTCCTTTTCCTCAGTAAACCCTTCCTCTGAGGCAGCTTCTGTTCTGAAGGAGTGTCTGGCACTCTGGCTGTGTATCAGGAAAGGGAGGCATGGCCATGGTGGTCCTTTCTCAGCAGAAAAACTTTGAATCTTCCTTAGGAGGGAAGGACTGAAACAAAGCCATTGGGAATGGAGACATGAGAGAACAAAGAGGTGAAATAAACAGGAAAATTTTCATTCCAGCAAAGGTCCCTGAAGATCCCCATGGGGAGGACATGGAAAGCAGTGTAGGAATAGGAACAAGAACCTGATTAGAGCATTAGAGGGGTGTGCAGGTTGCTGTTGAGAGGGTCTTTCAGTGCACCTGCACAAACAGCAGCAGTCAGCCTGTCAGGAGCCTGTTTTGCTCATATCTGCTTCTGCTAAGCCACTCAGCAGTGTCTGTCTGCACAGCAAGGTTACTCAGTGACCCTCACATCTCTGGTGAGCCCTCTGTGTCAGCCACACACGCCCTGGCATACAAAACTGGGTATCCCTATCTGAGATCTCTCTCCCTATTCTGTGTGGGATTACAAACGCCTCATTCCTTCTTGGAGGCTTTGCCAGCACAGCAACACAAAGGAGCCTTTTCAAGTACAGATCTGGCCTTTGTGCCTCGGGGCTTAATTCTCTGATGCTAGGACTGCTTTGTACCACTCCGGCTTACAGAGTCTTTAAAGTACAAGTGTAAGTGCACTTGGATGTATCTCCGTGTCAGGTGGTAACAGGATGTTTCTTCCCTACCTGAAAGAGTGAGGAGCAATCTTATCAACCAACACTTCCACTGGGCTTTGATTTCCCTCAAAAAAGCACTTTTCATTGACACTCCTGGCTCTAGTCTCCCTGAAGCCTGCTGCAAGCTCCACACATGATCTCCACAGCAGAGCATCCCCTGGCAGGCTGGTGTGCCTGCTGCTGGCCAACTTCTTTGTGCCCAAAACTTCATTACCTGTGTCACAAGCTGCCCGTGCCTCGGGCAGCAGAGGGTTTGGAAATGAAACTGGATCTCTGTGGCAGGCATGAGCAGTCCACAGTCTGCTCTGTGTTGTCCTGCTTCTATGAAAAAACCAGAGAGATGATGTTACCTGAACCGAGTTTTCCAAGCAATGCAATTATAAAATGGCCAAAGGATAAAATCCATGTATATAAGAAATATCGACCAAACCAGCAGCCCATGCAGCATGTCCATAAAGAATTGTGATATTTCCGTGCTTTGTTTCTGCCATGAAATTGGGAAATTTATAAAATCTTCATTTTTCAACACACTAATTTGTCTTTTTCTGTACTCACTACAAACCTAGGAAGAAAAGAGCTGAAGCCTCATTTACAGGAGGCTTTCAAAGAAGCAAAGGAAAATCAGCTTTATGGAGCAGTCCTGCTTGATGAATAACATGTGGAGCTTAGGCTGAGCTTTTATCTCCATGGGCTGCACGGACATGTGGACAGCAGAGCAAAGTGCCCACTTTGTACTGCAAGCCTGTCATTCCCACATTCCCCCAATCAAATGGCATTGAAAGGTGGAAATGCTGATTTTGCCCATGATGGCTGATAATGGGTTTAACACCTCCCTGGGAAAGTGCAGTAGGAACTGGCAGGAATATAAACCTTATATTTCCCGAGGTCACACTTTGCTTTTAAAAATGTGAATTTTTGCTGCTGTAAATAGAGTGACTGCTGAGCCAGAGCCATCATTAAGGTTTGCATGTTCTACACTGCCCATTACTACACTTGACTACATCAAAATCTGCACGTAGCACACACAGCAGGAGTCTGATAAACCAAACTCTTCTGAATGCAGTTGGGCTTTCAATTATTCCCACTCCATGAAGTTAATCATTGAGGCAATGTGCATTAATAGTAAACCAAAAGGACAAATGCTACTGGAATAACTGTGAATGATTCCTATTATAAACAGCAAAGCAGAGGATAATGAGTTTATTTCAAATGCCAAAATGGTCCATGTTTCCACCCCATAGTTCTAAGGGGACAGAAAGCATCTTTTTTTATGTATTTCTAATAATTGACACTAGGATGGGGCACAAGCAAATAACTTAATGCTCGTGTTAGTCTTGTCCACCTCCTCCCTACTCACCAATTCCCAAATATCCCATGTGAGCACACATTTTCCTCACTCCTTTGTCTTCATTCCACATCTTTCTCCTCATTTCTCCCAGAAATGCCAGCACCAAGCACTGAGGGGAGCATTTTAACAGCAAATTCAGGAACACTTGCCTGTGACAAGAGCAGAGCCTTATTCAGAGCTGTATGGCCCTCGTGGATGTGCAGTTGCTGAAAATTTATCAAGTGGGTGCTGTTGCCTTGATGTTCTCTTTTTTATGCCATTCAGCAAAATGTGCTTATTTAGATTCAGAATTCCTGTCCTTGGGAAAATGAAAGCGTTTTTTCCATCCTTCCCATCCCAAAATGGAGCAGAAAACATCTTAAAAAGTTGAATTTTTGAGGTTTCCAGCCTGTTTCCAGGAATGAAATAAGGCTGGTGCAACTGTCCTTGCTGGCTCACACAAGGTGAAGTTTTGTGTCTCTTTTAAGCAGGTTCTCTTTCTCTGTTTTACACAGAGGACTGTGACTCTTAGAGCACAGAGGCTGTGGTGTTTGATGGAAAATTATGTCCCTTAGATCATCAAGATCTCCTAATTATGTTTTCTTTATCATTATTCAGGTTTTATACACAGTCCTTGTCTAAACTTTGTGAAGTTGTCTCCTCAGAAAACCTTTTTTTTTTTGCTTCCCCAGAAATAACTGATTAAAAATTTAACATCTTGTGAAAAATTCAAGAAAAACTGTTCTCTATAATTAAAATTTTAATTGATATCTGCTTGAATATGTTACCCGATTCATTATTGAAATTCTATTCTTACTAAGCTTATTTTTTTATTTAAAAAGAATGTAGGGTTTCATTAAAAGAAATGTGACAGGTCTGAATGTCTTCAAATGGAAATTATTTTGCATAATGAATTGTGGCATTCAAGTCAACCTCACTGTCTGCTCTCATATCTGATAATGCCACGTGGCACAGACAGCCTCTCACATCCACAGAAATTTAATATTTGACACCACTATTTTTAAAATTGCTGTATTAGCATGTATGCAACTGAGTTTCATGAGGTTTCAGGATGAGGTTTATGGAATTGCCCAGGGGGATTTTGGCATGGTACCAACAAATCAACCAACCTGCCCATGGCTTTAATTTCTTGCAGAGAGCAATACTTGGTGATAATTTCAACTCTGAAGAAAAATCTAGCAAAATTTTCTTCATCTGAATGTGGAAGTCACTTTATTAAGGGAGAGTATTTAACTTGCTGCTTGAATGAAGGAAAATGTTTCATAAAAATAGCTTGGAAAAAAGACAATTGCCTATTTCTTCCTAAGATGGTCTATAACTTCTAGACAGTGTCCTGCTAATTACAAAAAACCTGACGCAGTCAAGTCATAAATCAACATTTCTCAAGGCAGCCAAAATAGCCTTTAAAATTCATTGGGGTAAGACTGCTTTACTGCAGTGCTGAAACCACAGTTTCTCACCAGCAGCTCCCTATTCAATCCAAATATCTCTGCCAGGAGCTTGTAAGACAAAGAGGAAAGCTCAGGCAGAAAAGAGGAGAATGATGAAGGAAAACTTTGCTGCAAATTATATACAAAATGATTTTAAGCTGTCTCATTTCAAGTGCCTTTTGTCTCCACCACGTCTCACTGAAGCCCTTTCAGGAGGGATGGGTTGTGCTGATCTCACTCCTTATTCAGGAAATCTCCCAAGGGCAGCTTTCCCCACCCAGGCAGGGAGGCACCTCCAGGATTTCACACTTTGCTTGGAACAGTGAGCAGGACTTGACCACAGAGTGATATTCAGAAAATAGCTCTTTCTGGGGACCTTCCTCCCAATTATGTTTTGCCTGATTCTGTCTCTCCCATCTCTGATTTGATTTATAATCCTTTTTCTTTCCTTAGTCAGCCTCTCCCTACTGCACATCATCTCCCTGCATCATCTCCCTGATCAGGAGGAAAAAGTGATTATCCTGTGGCTCCTGCTAATCCTCAAGCCCCATCACTTGAAAGGTTGTTTTGGGAGGATCATTTCCAGCCTTCCTGAAATTGAGTAAAAATTAACACTTAGAAACCCCATGATCTGTGTTCTGTTGATCTGACCCCAGGCAAAACAAGGCTCTGGCTGGGGCTGTTTTACATCTAATCACAGCAGAGGAACAGCTCCTACCCAGTCTTATTTGTAGCTTTTTTATCTCACTGTCCAGCTAAGCCAATCAATTGCTGCAAACTGTGTTGTGCTGCAGGGTAAAGATTAATAGAGAAATATTCAGCCAAACTGTACAAATGGTGTGTGTCTGTGTTGGAACACACAGCCCCTGCCTGCCAGGTGATGCCACTGGCCTTGGACAAGGCTCTCACAGCTCTTCCAGTTTCAGGGGGAAAAACATAACAAGAGCCATCACTCACCTCAGGAAGCATCCACGGAATAATCCCTCCCTCCAAAACAATTATATCTGCAAAGTGCTCCTTTTCCTCAGCGGGAAAATCCTCGTGGAGACTGTTCCCAATTAAGGTTAATATATGTCTCCATGTCTTCAGGAACAGGGTTGTTCTGGTCCCCACTGGAACCACTCAGAAACTTTAATGGTCTTTGAGCCAAGCCCAGTGACAATGTGTCTTCATTAGTGATAGGAGTGCTCCCCTGCTTCAGGTTTCTCTGAGGTTTGGATGCTTATCCATCACACTGTGGCATGCTGAGGACAAGAAATTGGAGATTAACTTATAGGAAGAGCTGAGATTTCCTGCAATTTGGCTGCCCCTCATGCCTGATTCACGGGCTGCATGGGGATGGTATTTTCAGTAATATTTGCTCTGGTTGGGACCAGTCCCTGCCTCCACTTCAACATGGCTGGGAAATCACAAAATCATGGAGTGGTTTTGGTTGGGAGCTCAGTCCAACCAGGGACACCTTCCCATAGACCAGGTTGCTCCAAAGTGGGGCTGGGCAGCTCAGCACTGGTTCTGGCCATGCTCCAGTGTCCCCAGACGTCAACTGGTGTCCTCTGGAGCAGCTTATTCTCCAGAGTCATGTGCACACTGAAGCAGTCCTCAGTTTTGAGGGCTGGAAGCTGCCAAGGGAGGGAAAGGAAATGAATAATTATGCAGCAATCTTTCTTCCTTTATACGGCTGCAAAACAGCTTTGGGATGATTTCTGTGTCAGTTGCCCCACAATAACTACATTTAAGGTTCTTGGGAGGAGCAGGGTTGGTTTTTTTGGGTTTTTTTGGGGGTTTTTTTTGGGTTTTTTTGGGTTTTTTTTATTGTTGTTGCTTTTTGTTTGTTTGCTTTAATGAAATTATTGTTTCATTTCAGTGCCATATTAAGCAAACAAACTGCCAGACTGCTACCCTGGAGCTTTCTGCAGAGTCACTCTTACCAAATGCCTGGAAAATTTGAAGACAAATTCCCTCTGTTTTTCATGGGCTCTTTTATCACCTTTTCCAAGCGTTCATCACCCTGCTTATGTTTTCCTGTATATCCCATTACTTTTTATGACAAACAGGGTGCAGTTGTTAATACTGATCACCTTTCTTCTTTCTCTCACCCACAGACTGACTTCTCTCCCTCTCATCATACAGTTGTCAGTCTCTATTCCCACTCGGGTTTAGATATTGTATAAAGCTTTTCTTTCTATTTTCTATTATTCAGTAAATGACTCTCTAGATTGAATCTGTGCTACAAAATCTCTACAACATTCTGGTACCTGAAGTTCCCCCTAATTCTTCCAGTGCTATGGTTTCCAAAGCTTTGCTCTCTTGCCATGGCTCTCTGTGCAGTATTTCACACTGCTCCCTTACAGGATTGCTTTTCCTTCCAAAATATCCATGGTTCTTCTTGGCATCCAGGTGCCTGTGGCACATTAGAATGAATGGGGGAAAATAAGTCAGTTGTGAGCTGCAGAGGAGATGAAAGGGTTGTGCCAGCCTTTAAATCACCAGAGCATCTAAATGTTTGTTAAAAACAATAATAAGCACCTCTCATCAAATGTAATACTCAAAAAACTATTGGATTTTTATCAAATGAGAACAAAGGCAGTACACAGTGGCTCCCATTCATCTCAAGACATCTTAATTCTGGCTCCAAATATTGCTGAAAGTGAGATGAATGGGAACAACTGACACCACTAGCAGAGTCAGCTCTTGGCTCCTGATCACTCTTAAAGCAGCTCAGACTCTAATACCCACCCATCATGGGGTTTTAAGGGAAAGCCTGTGCCTTGGAGTAATAGAGACTTTAATTTCTTAGAATAAATATGCAGAATTGAGCCCCCATCTTCCTCCAGTCTTAAAAACTCCTATGACTCCTATGACTCCTATGTGTGCTTCTGCCCAATATTCCATGATACCTACCTGGTAGGGGAGCAGCATGATCAGCCAGGTGGTGCTCCCAAGGACAAGGNTTTCTACCCCAAACATTGCAGCAGAACCCCCAGCCCAGACATGTCACTCACTCCAGGAACGCTCTCACCTCCAGATCCTCCACTGCTGACTTTGACAGGTCGGGGCTCTGGGTGTGCAGCCTGCTCTGAAATGCACTTGGGGGGTGAAGGGATGTTTGCAGTTTGGGATCCAGGTGGAATATACTGAAGAGCAACCAGGCAAAAATACCATTGAAGCTGCTTGGACCACGCTGTGCATCGGCACAAGAGGGACCCCACTGAGCATTCCAGCCAGCTCTGCCAGGATGGGATCCCACCCAGCACTACCAGCTGGCTGAGGAGTCATTCCAAAGCCACTGAGTTTCTCTGTGCTCAAATAAAAGAAATACTTGTAGGCTATAAGCCAGTAGTTGGATTTTACAATATCTATGTTGCTTATCAAACTTCTGAACTCTGTGAGAAATANTTCTGCCCAATATTCCATGATACCTACCTGGTAGGAGAGCAGCATGATCAGCCAGGTGGTGCTCCCAAGGACAAGGCCCATCCCCTGCTCTGCACTTGTGCTGGGTTTTACACTGGGTCTCTTTGCAGCTGGACTAGATGAACATGTTAGGACCTTTCCAAGTGAGCTACATCCCATCCCATCCCATCATATCCCATCCCATCCCATCCCANAAATGCACTTGGGGGGTGAAGGGATGTTTGCAGTTTGGGATCCAGGTGGAATATACTGAAGAGCAACCAGGCAAAAATACCATTGAAGCTGCTTGGACCACGCTGTGCATCGGCACAAGAGGGACCCCACTGAGCATTCCAGCCAGCTCTGCCAGGATGGGATCCCACCCAGCACTACCAGCTGGCTGAGGAGTCATTCCAAAGCCACTGAGTTTCTCTGTGCTCAAATAAAAGAAATACTTGTAGGCTATAAGCCAGTAGTTGGATTTTACAATATCTATGTTGCTTATCAAACTTCTGAACTCTGTGAGAAATATGAGAAACACATGTGAGATTTGCTTTTGAATATACAATGAAATTGTTCCTTTCTGGGAAGCAGAGATGCTTATCAAATAAATGAATAAAACAAAGAATTCCTTCTTAACATGGAACTTACATCTTTAATAAATATCAGCCTTATGTTCTCATGAGAATCTTATTATACAACTTCCTTCACTGATTCATGTATTAAGCTGGTACATAATTGATGATATGGAAGTGTTTTCATATAACAACTCCTTCACTGAATAATATAACCCACTTATCATATTTTCAGCTCAAAATTCAGAAAGTTCACGCATGCATTATACACTAAAATGAACACATTAACTGTATAAAAGTACAGTATATCATTTGCAAATTGCATGCAAACCAAAGTAAATATACAATGCTAAATGCTGACTTTGATACAGCTCACGTTGAAAGGCATAAATCAGCTAATAAAAAAAAAAAAATTTTGAGCTCAGTGGAATGGAAAAATCCCCTGCAGTAAACTAGACTCAAGCTAGTGATTTGGGTTTCAGCCTGAGTCCTTTGTGGCTGTGATTAACACATATGTTACCCATTCAGAGACAGGACTCTCCCCTAGAAAAGCAGTCCTGTCTTTCAGGTGAAATCCCTGAAGAGATTTGACTCTTAGGTTTAGGACATTATTGTTTTGGTTTGTATGCTTTGGCATAGATTTGCTTAACAGGATTCAGCAATATTTCAATATCTGATATGGTAAAATTACCTAAGGCTCAGGAGGTTGTTCTGTTTTATAAAAGCTGTTTAAAACTAAGCCCAGGAAGACAGAGAAGGAAACCTTCCTCCTGCCAAACAGCACACCAGGGCAGTGACAGCACAGACCAACAGTCCCTGTATTGACTTACAAGATTTTCATCCTGTGGAGCTCATTTTACAGCTGCTCAGGCAAAGCCATTACCATTGGAGAGCTCCCTGGAATAAGTTCACTGATAAAAAAGATGATGGTTTGCAGGAGGAACACGTGTCCACTTCAGCCACATGTAAACAGAGAGAGTTCACTTCTGTGCTGCTGCTGTGTCCCAGCCTAGCAAAGGGGCCCTGTGAGATGCCACCACTTGTCATGGACTTGTGCCAGCACAGGATTGGCTCCAAGTGTTCAGACACTCTTCAATTCCCTGTTATCTCCACGGGGGGGGGGATGGCTTTAAACCAAAGGAGAACAGGTTTAGATTCGATATTGGGAAGAAATTCTTCACACTGGGGGTGGGGAGGCCCTGGCACAGGCTGCCCAGAGCAGCTGTGGCTGCCCCTGGATCCCTGCAAGTGTCCAAGGCCAGGCTGGACACTGAGGCTTGGAGCAACCTGGAATAGTGGAAGGTGTCCCTGTCCATGGCAGGAGGTGGAACAGGGTGGGCTTTAAGGTCCCTTCCAACCTAAAGCTTTCTATGATTCTATGTTGCACCATTAAAAATACAACAGTACTGAATCTCCTGGCTCTTCCCCCTCCACCACAACACTGACTCATCCCTTCTCTGCTCTTAGAAAAGGTGCTCAAGACCCTGGGTTCCCTTCCAGCTCCCTTGCGCAGGGACAAGCCACATTACCTGACCTTTTACCTCCCTCCCCTCAAAATGACCTCTCACTTCCCAACCCTGTGGCTCCTCTGGGCAGTAAAACAAGCCTTGCTCCAGCCACAGCATGATCCATTATTAATCCAGCATCACTATGTCTGGGACTTTGGGTCCAAGGCAGAAATAAAAAGACAGCAGCACAGGCAGACTGGGAGTGCAATCAGAACAGTGTTTGTAATTTAATAGAGTTACCTGGAGTAATGTCATAATCTCAAACAGCCTTCATAAGTTGTTCAGAGAGAGATTCCCTAAATCCTCAAATCAGCTACAAATATATAGTTGCATTACTACCATGGATTTAAATGCCTTTGAAGTCAATAGAGAGATTCTTATGGATTTTTTATAGGCTTATGTGGTATTTACATATATATACACACATAGAAATACATACATACATACATACATATATATATATTTCTCTGGGTTTTGATCTGGATTGAGAGTCCCTGAAGAACTCATAGCTGAGACCCTAAGGAAAGACACAGTCAGAGAGCTCTCTATCTGTAGGGTTTTATTATAATGTCTTTTTATAGTTTTTATTCCATTAACCACCACCTTTTTTTCCTTTTGTCAAGGCAGGAGTCGTCTCTATAATGTAATGTAGACATCACCATCTCAGAGTATGTTCCCAAGGAGGCCAATTTAAACACTGACAAGAAAATCATCCATTCCATTTGGACTGAGAAAAAAATTATGTTTTTCTAGCTGGAAAGGAAAAAAATCCTTCCATGTAATCTTAATCAGGTTTGCTGGACAAGTCAGGGAAAAACAGATGTTTTGCCAAAATGAGGATCAAAATTATGGGAAAAGGTAACTGAGTTTTATTTGCTTGTGTCCTTGCAGTAATTTTCCCAAAAAGCCCCTGGTGTTCCCTTGGTGCAGAAGCAAGGCCAGCTGGATGCTTACACGACCTGCACAGATCCACCAGTGCCACCAAACCTGGGCTGGGTCACCCATTCATTTTTCATCCCTGTTTTTACCTTGCCCATCTTGCTCCTGTCTTGGGTTATGTGACCAAAAGAAATGTGTATTCATTCCATCTGTTGAAAGCAGCTGGGGAGATGTTTTTCTAATCTCTTGTAACTTCAGGGAGCTGACTACTCTCTGATAACAGCCCAGCTGTTAAACCATGTGGGCAGAGTTTCTTATCTCTGTCACCACTGTCCACCCTTGGGGATATCTTCTGTTAATGGACCATTGAGGGGCACCAGTGACATCACACATTCCATCATCCATTGGGAGATGGAACACCCAGTGGGGAGGAGCCAACCATTCCTACCCAGATAAAAACTGAGCTGTAGGAACACCAAGGATCCTGTTTTCCACTGGATACCCAAAGGAAGACTGGACCCATCTCATCACCACTGGACCCCTTCTACAGGACCATCTCTACTCCAACAGACCCATCTCTGTTTCACCAGGAAGATTTATTGGGACTGCTTCCAACACCCTGAACATGCTGTCAGGTCACATCTCTGACTCTGTCAGGTTTTCTAGGGTTTTGTTTGTTTTGTATTACTACATTTGTATTTTTTAATATTCCTAGTAAAGAACTGTTATTCCATTCCCCAAAACTTTGCCTGAAAGCCATTAAATGCAAAATTATAATAATTCTGCAAAATTATAATAATTTGAAGGGAGGGGAGTTTACATTCTCTATTCTGAGGGAAACCCCAGTTTTCCCTGGCAGACACCTGTCTTCTCAAACCAAGACAGCTCCCTTTCCACCCCTATTCCCCATGCTCTCCCATGACACAATCCCTTCCTCTTCCACCTTGTATTGAGCAGTGTTCCTCCTCCTGCTGCCTTCCCTCAGATCCTCCTGCCAGGGCTGAGGGATGACACCGGCTCAGAGCAGCTCCAGTGTCACCCACAGCTCTGGGCAGGGACAGGCAGGGTCCTGACAGCCACAAACACCATCAGCAGGATCACAGGGACACCCAAAGCCAGAGGGCTGGAGGACAGCTCCTGCTGGAGGGCTCGACAGACAAAAGGAAGCGAGGCAAGAGACGGGGTAAAAATAAACACAGGTGTCCTTAGGAGGGCACAGATCAGATCAGAAACCTCTGACATTTTAACTGACATCTGTGAAAGCATTTCCAAACCAGAGAGCAGCTTGCTATGGAGGGGGAAAATGTTCCAATGAGGAAAAAAACTTTTTTTGTTCAGTAAAAAGGATGGTGATTTTAAAAAATTTTGTTTCATACTGATTTCAGGATGGGGATTATAAGTAAAGTAAAAGCCTGGTTTTCAGTCTAAGTGCTGTTTCTCACCTCAGTGGTCCTGCTAGTTGGGAAGCAAATCTTTTCATACAAGTCCAGGATGGGTTTAGCACACCAAGTCCTGCTGCTTGTTCTCACTGGCCAAAAATCCTGTGGAAAGCCACCAGCATGGACTAGGTCTGCCATCACTTCAAGATATCAAAAAGCTCTGCTTAACCCCCAGAATTTGTCACCACTGCTGTATAAACACAGGAAAAGAGTAATAAAAAAATTAGCTGAAAACTCAAGTGTTTTTCTTTAACCAGATTTAAAATTTTGCTCCATTTTTCTTTGTTTCGAAGCAGAAGAGAGAAAAAACATAACAGAAAACAAACAATGAAAAGTGCAAATGTAGACCAAGAACAAAAGGCTGTGAAGTGTGTGTCTAGTGGATAAGTAAAGCATGATATCCTAGTAAGAAACCTCAAGCTTCTTAAAATATCTTTCTACTGCTAATTAAAACACCATGCATAATTTCCTATGGGAAGAGTCATGGAAATTGAGCCTTGTGGCACAATTCTGGTGGAGGGGTGGGATACAACTGTGTCCCCCTCAGACAAAATCCTCTCCCACACTTCTTTCCACCATGCTCTCCCAGTCCAGCTTCCCACACACCTCACCACACTGTCCACCCTCTCAGTGAAGAAATGTGTCCCAGTATCCAATCCTAATTTCCTCTGCCACAACTTGAGGCCATTTCTTCTTATCCTATTACTTGTTCCTGGGAGAAGATACCGCCCCCCACCCTGCTACAATCTTCTTTTGGGGAGTGAGAATGTCCTCCCTGAGCCTGCTTTTCTCCAGGGTTTACACTCCCAGCTCACTCACCTGCTGCTCACAAGACTTTTCAGGGAATTTGTCCCAGGGTTGTGTCCTGTGCTGGATTCTGCAGGTCAGGAGCATGGGGCACCTTTGCAATCCTCTCTCTCTGCTCCCCAAACCCTGGCCCAGTGCAGCCCCCCTGGCACAGATCCTCTCCCAACCTTCTCCCCACCCAGCCCTGCTCACCTCCAGTTTCAATGCACAAATCCCAACCTCTGCACTTGCTGGAATAATCTTGTGTCATGTTCACAGAGATCAGACAGGATTTATTTCTAGATGAAAGTCGGCTGATAATATAAAGCAAGTTATTAATCCACTCAGACCAGCTATCTAACACCCAAAGCCTGTTACTGTTGCTGGCTGGAAGGAGATATTTGATTGAATCAGGAGGGTCTTTTAGCTCTGTCTTCTTGTTTGAGTTAGAAGCTGCTTAAAAATGCATAGCCAGGGTTTGTGTCCCTGCATCCACCACCTGACTGCTGGCTCTTTGTTACTGGTGACTGAACCTGTGAAGTGAGTCCTTGCAGTAAGAACAGGAACAAAAGTCAGGATTCAAGTTCCTTTCACTACACTTTCATTTAGTACCGAGATCCCAGGACTAGAAACAAGGCCAGTCCTGATTAATCATGTAATTATTTTTTGTCTTGAATATTCATTAAACCTGTCTTCCTTTGGGGCTCTGAGCTCTGTTTCCCTGCCTCTCCCTGGTTATTGCTCACCAGCTCTCAGTCTCCTCCATCCCGAGCTCCCTGCATTGTCTCACCTTTCAGCCTCCCCCCATGGACAGCCCTGTTCCTGGGATCATGGCACATCCCCACACCCTGCCACCCTCCCCAGGGGAGAGCCCCATGCCCCCAGGCTGGGCAGGCAATGCCCTGCAGCATTTGCTGCTCTTCTGGTCATGAAAAAGCTGCACCTTAAGAGTTGGGGGGGGTACAGATGCTTTGAAAATTGGTGTAGCTTCTAAAGCTCGTGGTTTTGTACCTCTGTGCTGAAAAACTCTCATTTCTCCATAGGAGTGGTTTAGATCTGTCGAAAGTCCGTGTTTAGCTGCTGGTTTAACCAGCAGGGACTGGATTTTCTTTCCTTTTCTGTCAGAAGGTTTGATGAGAGAACTGGTATCAAGAGGATCAGCCAGAGAGTGATGATAATGCTTTTAGCATCTGAGCCAAAGCCCCATGCCTTTTGTGAAAGCCTTTTCATTGACTTCAGCAGGGTTTGATCAGCCCTGTGCCTCACACAGGACTGGGCAGGCTTTGCTTTGAACACAGTTTCAGCATCAGACACCAAAGTTTCCAAAGGCCACCAAGTGGCCCGGTCACAGAAGTTTCAGAACAGGCAGGGAAGCCAGGGGAGAAAAGAATTGTTCTCTTCCCCTATGCTTTCAGTTCCTTAAACACCTTTTTCATGCCTCTCCCAATATATTTCTTTTTCAAGTATTCCCCAACATCTCCTAAAGCATCCAAGAAGAAAAGACATCGACTCATTTTTAACAGATAGAGGTAAACCCCAAAAGATTTTGTATAAATAAACAAATAAATATGAGAAGAGCGAAGAAAGTAAACACACAAAAAAAAAAAGATGATTAAATGCTTTGAGAGGCTGACAGGGAGGCATTAGTTTAACTCCTCTCTCACACAGCCTGAAATCTGCTAAATGCACAGAACGCAATTCTCCCCGTCTCTATTTATTGCATTATGCATAAACTCTGCCATCCAGGGAGACAGGCAGATCTTGACATGCTGTGACAAGCTGCCAAAGTTTCTGCAGACAGGAGGTTCCTGAGCAGCCTCACTAAATGAGGACAGCCCACACGTGCTCCTAATGAAGCGAGAGAGGAGCTGTGCCCAAAATCTGCCTCCCTGGGCACCCGCACCAGGAACAAACAGGGGATGGAAAAACCTGGCAATGGGAGCAGCACTGGAGCAGTGGATGTGAACTTCCACACCTCTCAACAGCCATTGTTGCTGCTTTAAATAAGAAATTAAATTAGTATTCTCGAGCCTGTGGCCATCCAAGGATTTAAACTCATTAAGATGCCCTTTGACTCCACCTATTTTTGGGGGCCGAGACCACAGTCTCATTTCCTTCTTAGGTTTTCTGCCTCATTACACACTAAAAACTGAAAGCTAATTAGCAGCTTGCATAAAATGCGTGAGGGATGAGGGAAGGTGTGACATAGACAGGTGGCTGTCACCAGGGAATGTCTCTTGCCATAAATGCTGGTGCCCATTCAGAGGCTCCAGAAAACCTTGCTCTTAAGAAAACAAATGCCAGCTGCAAAGCACATGGTGTGTGCTCTGCTCCTCTTGAGCAGCTTCCCCTTTGCACCCCCAGTTAATTACAACTTTGAGGGGTAGCATCCTGCAATCATGGACGTGCAAACTCATTTCCCTTTAAATGAAACTTGGCTAATGGTTGAATTTTACTGGAGCAACTTTCAAACAAACAAGCTCTGGAACTTAAAAGGAATCTTAAACTCCATTAAATAACACAGTTCCTTCACAGGGATCTCTCCTGGGAAGGGATGTCTTCGATTCAAGTGCCATGTTATGACAAGCATGACAGACTTGATAGGGATCTGTTCCAACTCATGACATTGCTTAAATTAGGTTAGATAGAATCTGTACAGGCTTTCGAAGGAAAGCTCCTCTGGGTGAAAGCACTATTATTTTTTGTTAACGGCAGTGAATTATGATTTTCTTCTCCTAGGAGTCATAAACTGTGTTTCCACACAGTGCTACATCATGTAATGTATGTAATACATGATTCCTTAGCAGGGGTGGAAACTGTTACATTTGCATACATTAGAGCCAGAGCCGTAATCAGAATGTGTTTTCCCGCTTCCTTCATTGAATATTTATGGATTTCTTTCCCTGCTTCCCCCTCTGCTGCACATGGCTCTCCTTGACCTGGTGTCTTGCTCCATCTCACTCAAGCTGAGGAAGGGCTGGTGCTGGTGCACGTTCCTGTTGCTCAGCAGACCCCAGTGCCTGGCTGGTTTTCAGGCTGCTCCCAGCTTCACTCACTGCCACACACACCCAGCCACAGCCCCAGCCATGTGGGAAGGCAGATGGGGGCAGGAAGCAGCTCCACTCCATCGCTGAGGGCTCAGGAGCACATCAGGCAGCTGCTGACGGCACCAAGGATGCCTGAAGGTGAGCAAGGGGGGGTTAAGGCTGTGGCAACACCTGGGCAAGCTTGAAAACACCACAGTATTACTGTGAGCTTGGCTAGATAAGGACACTCAGAGACAGGAGATCTGGGTTCAGAGCAGCAGGGCAGGAGACCAGAAGACTCCTGCCTTTTGTTTATTTTTATTCTCTCTATAAATATACTTGTAACAAGGTGGCTATGGATTGGAGAGTGGAATTCCCACCTCTCACTCACATTGGTCTAGGAGGCTGTCATTTAACCTCCCCTTCTCATGGAGAAGGAATTTATAACAAGGGCAGTATTTACAAAACATGGTCCACTGTTTACATTTACAACTGTGAGAAGCTGCTACACTTCTGCTTTAATATGAACACTCAGAAAATTAGGAAAGATCATAGTAACACCACAGCCAGCAGGTGACAGGGTAGGGAGGCACAGGGTGATGCCTTCAGTGCTGTGCCTCTGTGTTCAGTACATTCCATAGTTATTTCCAAGGGCTCAGGTCTCTAATGCTCTTGGGCTCCTAAATCTCTGATGCTTTACTCAGAAATCCTATTTAACAGTCCACCAAGCAAACCCATGCTTGTATTCTTTCACAGCTTTGACAGTTCACACCTCGAATTTAAAATGAGTTATTCAAGTGCAAACATAGATGATAGACTTAGAGGATTTGTTCTGAGCTCACATGAGCATACCTGTTTTCCCATCAGGACAAAGCAAGACAGGAGACTGACACCCATTTGTAATTTGCAGAGGGGCTGGAGGCCATCTGAGCAGCCTGGACAAAGGCAAGCAGCAAGTGCTCTGCTTTTGATGCCACACGTGAGCACAGAAACAAAGCAGCAGAGCTGGAAGACTCTGAGAAAGATCAAGAAGCAGAAGAAATCCAAATTGCTTTTGAATGTTATAAAACAACAAGAAGTATATAAAGTTCTAAGAAAAATGTTTGGATCTCTAGTCTACAGACCCACACTTGGTCTGTTTTGCTAAACACGATGTCTGCAACTTGTGTGGCAGCACCTCTCCAGTCTCCCCTCCAGGTAAAGTCTGTGCAAGTGCCTGAGGTTGGGGACAAAATGAGAGGTGGGTGAGGTCCCTCCCTGTCTCCTGAGGAGAGCTGGAGCACTCAAAGCTGATCAGGGACGTGCTCCCAGGCACACTGCTGCTGATCAAAACACAGCAGACCTTGCTGGTGTCCATCATGCTGGCAAGGCTCAGCCAGGTTAAGAGGAGCTTTCACATCCACGTGTCAAAAGCCCACAGTAATAATGGGCTGCACATTCAGGACTGAATTATTGCCCGTGCCGGGAGGTTACAGAGAAACTAAGAGCATTCCTTACCCACTCACACCAATTTAAGCTCAGGTTGCCAGAGTGACAGGTTGTTATTTCTTAGCTGAGAGATCATTCAAGGCAAACCTGAGCCCTGCAGGCAGCCTGTAGGCAGCCCAGCACACAGCCAGGGGCAGGGGCCACTGCCACCAAAAGGACACAGAAAGATCCTCTGTGCTGCCACAGAGAAATATCCTCTGCCTCAGAGCAGATTTATGGCTGGGCTGCCAGGGAAGAGCTGCCTTTAATGAAAAGGAGCAGAGAGGGTGGTTATAGAGTGAGACTCCTGAGGTGGCAGCACATGGTACTCCAAGAGTTTTAATACATGACCAGAGATGTACTTACAGCTAAAAGATGAGTAGGTGCCTAAAAATGAAGAGAAACTGATGGGACCAGATCTCTGAGGAAGAAGGGTTTTCCTGGGATGGGATTAGAAGAATTTCCAAGTCCTCCCAGTCAAGGGAAATGCAATGACAGGAGTGTGGCACCTCTCTGCTTCTTAAAATTGCAGAAGTAGCTCTGCAGACCTGGCCTTTGTGCTGAGCAACAGTTGCAAAACTAAAAGGGAAAAACAAGTTTTAAACAGGATGATGCAATCCTTGTGCTGTTGGGACTGGAACAAAGCAGAATGTCAGGTGGGTTTTACTTCCTACATTTGAATTGGTGACAAGTTCATGGTAAAAAAAAATATATATATGAAAAACATCTTGAAATAACTTTGGCCTCTCTCCTCCTACATGAGACCCTAGTCACAATTATCTAATAATTATGTTAAAGCCATTTGCCATCCTGGGAAGGACAGACACTGTCACTCTGCTGCTGCACTCACCCTGGAAAATCATTCCTGTAATGCAAACAAGGAAGGAGCATACTTAAAACACTATCCAAACTCACAGTACTTAAAATTGGAGGAACCACAACCACTGAACAGACACGAGTCCTGATTTCCCACCCAGTTCAGGGCAGATGTCCCTGCAATCCCAAAGTATGGGAAAAATTCCTGTTGGATTGGATCACAGTTGTTCAGCTGTTAACCAGAAGACCGCAGTGCTGTTAATCTAAGATCTTTATGAAAACAACATTATTTGCAAAGAGAACTCTATATTTATGGCTGATAAATGTCATTTGATCATTTTTGTGAAATTAAATTTAAGTTCATACTGTATACTCCCCAAACTACTCTATAAAATTACACTTAAAGCAAAAATTATATAAATCACAGACAAACTGATACAGTCCTTACCCCTTAAAATCCTGCACGGTTATTATCTAACTATGATATATGCAAACAGAATGCAAATTAAATAACAGTGGGTGTGGTATACATGCAAATTTCAAACCCTCCCCAGTCTCAATTTCCCCTTCATGAGCTGCCTACAGCTACAACTCAGAATTTATAAACCTCTCAGCCTCTCTGTCATGGGAATGAGGCAAAAATATGGAAAATGATCCAAAGCCAACCTGCTTCCTTAGGCCCTGCTCCTGCCCAGGGATTTGGCCACCCCAGGCAGTGTTGGTTTGAAGCAAGGTGAGGCACAGGAAGGTGTGAAAAAGCATGAAAAACCCCATGGCCAGAGGGCACCTGGAGCTTTCTGTGCTGCCCAGCAGAGAGCTGAGAGCTCCAGGGCTGGGATTCACCCAGGGAAAGCTCCATGGACAAGGAGCAGCCCTGAGGGGACCCCTGGCCAGGAGGAAGCCCTGCAGCTCTGTGCCCCTCGTGCCCACTGTCCTCAGCCCTCCACTTCCATCACACACTTCTCACTTTCCCACAGCACAAATTGCTTTCACCAGCACCTCCCCACGGTTTCCAGTGCAATCTGTCTCCTTGTTTTCCAGCAATAATGTGAAATGACAAATTCCATGAAGAACTCGATCACACCTCTACCTAGAGGGGATATTTTTTATGTTGCTAAGGACTAAGTGGCTGGATTTAATTTTTGTGAAAACAGAGCTCAGGTGTTTCGACAGAAAATATTCCCTGTTTCAAACCAAATTAATATTTTGGAGTCTTCACTCTCAAGGTGAGAACTGCCACTAGAAGTGACCTGTGCTTGGGGCACATAGGTCAGTATTTTTCTGGAGGAAACAGGAAAGTCATCCTTTTTTTGTGACCTACCTGGCACTGACACAGGACATATCACACTCACCCAGCACTGAAGGGAAATGCCAACAGCTTGAGTTGAGCCCTGAACTTCAAACCCAGCCTGTCCCACACTGGTCCCAGGGGGAAATTTTCCATATGCTAGATGACAAAGCATTACAAATGTTCTCCTCCATCTCTTCTAATACTTGAAGGCCTCCCCACCTTTGATTCCCTCTAAAATTTCCTTTTCAAGCATTTTTTGAGCCTTCTCTCAAAGGCTGTGGGGACTTCCACCCTGTGACAGCCTCACTGTGTTTTTCTCGAGAGCCTTCCAGTGGCTTTTTTTCCCTCCAGGACCCCCACCAGGGAACCAAGACATCACTTTTGGTTTCAAGAGACTCAATAATAGAGGATCTGTCTGCCAAACCTGGCAGACTCACACTTAACAGAGTTTTCCCTCACAGTTTCAAAAGCAATAGGAGAAAGCAGCCCCAGATTCTCTCCTTCACCTTCCTCCTTCCTAACTCACACTCTACAAAAGGAAGTTGATTATTTTTCACTCCTTTATTGGACTCACTGCATTTGTCATCAAGACACCTGAGGACACCTGAGGACCTTACCCTGAGGACAAACCTAAAAGAGACACCTGAAGGACAGAAGTGAAGGTTTTCCTTATCCCATTTATTGAGGACTTGGAGAGGGAACAGAACAAAACACACAAGACTGGTCTGTAAATCTGTCCAGTTCAGTTCCAGCACTCTCAGCTGGATCTCACCATTCACAGCCCTGGCCACTGAGTAAATTTGCTGAATGTTGCTACATTTTCTGCTTTTATTAGACCTCCATGAGCCACACAGCCTTTCCAGTCACTGCCATGTAGAAAGGAAACTTAGTATACAGAGCAGAGACAGGGCTCAAAGAAGAGAGGATTAAATAATTAATTTTGGTTCTGAGAAAGCACCTCAAAGAAGCACAAATGAGAGCCTACTTTTTAGTTCAAACTCAGTGAAGGCAAACTGTGTGTTCCTGGAGACTGGGAAAGTTGCCTTTTCCCCTGTGAACACCTTTTGGAGATAGCACAGTTTCTCCGAGTCCAGAGTAGCCTGAAAATTTTTGCATGAGAAAAAGTTATTTGAAGAGGAAATCAAGGAAAAATGCAGCTTTGAGCACAACGTGCTTGAAGCCCCATCCAGTGCAAATAGAACACCCTAATTTGTGACTGCAAACCTGGGAGTAACACGATGATCAAAGGCAGTGTCTGATAGCGGAGTACTTGTGACTTGTTCCTGTCTGTTCTGTTCCCACCTAATTATCCCTTCCTGAAGTGAATGGAAAAAGAGTTTCATCTGTTTTAACAAAGCTCTTTCCATCAAATTAGTCAGTGAGGTACATGGCACAGTTACTGCTGGTAAAACCTACACCTAGGAACAACTGGAGACAGAAAAACCATCTCTCAGTGCCTTGTTGCTTTATTTGACAGATATACCCAGCTCCTACAAGGAGAGTAGGAAAAAAGTGTGCAGGAAAAGGCCCAGCAGACACCACCTTCCTCTGTCACACAGGTGCCAGGATGGTGCTGCACATCCAACACTCCTTTATCCCTACCGACAGAAAAAAAAAAAAAAACAAAAAACAAAAAAACACAGAGTTTCTCTCTCCACAGTCCTCTCTCTGCTCACAGGAGCACAGGAGGAATGACTGAGGGAGCTGGGGGTGTTTAGCCTGGAGAAAAGGAGACTCAGAGGTGACCTCATCACTCTCTACACCTCCCTGAAAGGTGTCTGTGCTCAGGTGGGGTTGGTCTCTTTCACCAAATCACAATTGGCAGAAGGAGAGGACACAGCCGTAAGCTGAGCCAAGGGAAATATAGGCTGGATATAAGGAAAAGGCTTTTTACAGAAAGGGTAATAAAGTATTGGAATGGTCTGTCTGGGGAGGTGGTGGATTCACCATCTCTGGATGTGTTTAAGAAAAGTCTGGATGTGGCTCTTGGTGCCATGGTTTAGTGGAGATGTTAGGGTTGGGTTGGATTTGGAGGTCTCTTCCAGCCTAATAATTCTGTGATTATGTTTTCCATCCCTGATGGGTAAAGTCCACCAAGGCTGCTGTCCTCAGGGTGCTGTCCTCAGCCCTTCCAAAACTTCATAGGGAATGCTGGCTCATGCCAGGGATTCTGCAGCTCTGCTGAAAATCACACAGCTTCTCAAGGATGGAGAGAGAGCTTGGATCAGCAGAGTTATCCACCACTCAGAAGGGTCTTAGCCCATCCTTATCCTTGGAAGGAGCAGCTCCTACCCATGGTCTGGTTGGAACAAGGGCAGTTCCACGCTTTGGGAGCTCTCTCTAGCAGTCAGCACTTTTTCAGCTGCTGTTAGGCTGCCCCTGTGCTTTGTTCTCCTGAGTCTGTCAAAGTAATAATCCACTTGACACTTCCTCAGTCTGCTGTACATTTTATGGTTTTATGGCTTGTTCCTCTACAGCATCACTGTGTACCTGCACTTCGGGTGGGCTGACCTTGAGAGGCAAAAGCTGCTGTTGGATAACTGCACCCATAAATCCAGCTCAGCCCCGAGTCCTGCTGATCCCACTCCATGCTCAGCCTAACCCAGGTCTGACTGAAACTCCTGGGAAACCTCTGGCACTTGACATATTCCTCTTTATCCTCTCTTCATGCTTCTCTGACCAAGTAAGCTGTAGTGTTGCTAAGCTTTCCATCTGAAAACAATCCTTCCTTATTTGGAAATAAATTTAAAGCAGTGAATCAGGTAATTATGGAAGACAGATCCACAAGGGGACAGGAAAGGTTACCAGGCTGTTCCCCCAATCCCAACAGAGAACCATATCTTCTTAAACTATTCATGAAAGGTCTTTGAGCTCTTTTCAGAGTTTCCAAGGGTGAACCCTGCTGCATTTGTATTTAAACACAATTTTTAATTTATTCACATGATTTAGTCCTTGCACAGGTTTTCATATCAATCCTAGGCCCATGGAGTGAATCAAATCAAAGATCATTATTCTTGAGGGGGTGTCAAGGGGTGGTGTTTGCTTTAAACTGGTGCATAAAATACACAAGACACTGTCAAAACAAGCTGGGAGTCTCTGTGTCTGCACTCTTCAATCTGAAAATATTCCAAACTATACACTGCAAAACACATGAAGCTGGAAAGGAACCTATGGGGACAAATAATGAATAAAACAATTTGATGCCTCTCCAATCTGACAAAACAAAGAAACATTCCGAGCAGCAGTTCTAAGGGATAAAAATCATCCAGCTCTTCATTACATGTGTTAATTTATGCTTTACATATTTTAAAAAACATTGAATTTTTAACTTGGAAACCTGCTATTGCATCTCTCTCTGAGTGACACTTGGGCAATGCACAGAGCAGATCTAAGCCCTGAGCACTCTGCATTTGCAGTTACTACCAACTCTGGCTAATTTAGCCAGGGATGGAGCTTTGCTGAATGGTTGGTTTTACTAACCACAGATGGCCTTCTCCTTCCACCCACAGCTCTGGCCTTGGTGACATCCATAGGAGGAAAGCTTTTGAGCATTTGACTCCGTCACCTTACAAGAGCATCAAATTCTTTGATATCTACCTTAATTTGTTAAACCAGTTGCACTCAACTGAGGAAGAAATGCAAATCTTGCACAGAGTCCAGCAGAGCAGAGAGAAGCCAATCCCACCAGGGCTCAGGAAACAGAAACCACCAGGATGAAGTTGCTGTGATAACAGTGCCCTAAACCTTCTCAAATAACAGAAAATATTTCTTGCAGCTTCACCATTTGTTGAATCAGTTCTGAAGGCAGTTGCTCATTCTGCAACACCATTAAAACAGAACAGAGAGGGGGAAAGCCTGACACTGCCAGGTGACTGCAAGATCAGATGCCAATAAAACAAGTCAGACTGGGCAGGATTTCAATTTGGCTGCTGTGTTTAATCATGACTGTCTCACTGAGATGTGACTCAATGCTATAGACTCTTGAAAAGACACCTCTCTCACCTTTGCTCCTTCTCTTCAAAAAGTCTAGGATACATTCCACACTCTAGGATATATTTTAGTACATACCAGACAAATGAAGAGGAGGGGTTAACTGTTCCCTAGTTTCAGATGCAGAAGGCATTCCTGCATTGAATAATCAGAATTAAAAATAAATACATGAAGAAAACCCATACAGCAAGAAAATGAGATGATCAGCAGTATGTTCTCCTCTAAAAAGAAAGACTTGTAACTCTCTCAACAGAATTACAGATCAGCTGCCTATCACTACATAGAAACTTAATATGAAGACCTTCAGCTATCATGTTATTATCTGGATTTTTTTATGAGGAGAACACATTTTGCATCATATTTTCAATACAAAATCTTAACTCTTGTATTCTGGAAGCACCAGGAATCTCAGACTCTGTTGGAATTATTACCAACTAATGAGAGTAGAGATCAGAGGTTAAACTACACACCAGCATGGCTGAGAACAACTGAAACTGCTTTGCCTTTCAAAGAAGCCTCAACTTGTCCTAGGTGAGCAAACCAGCCAGGAAAAAAGTCATTATGTATTTTCTTCTGCTGTTTAGATGCCCTCACTCTGCCTATTCCCTTTATCCCTACCAAGAAGGTCACTCTGTGAATCTGTAAGCCAGCAAAACAAAAAGTCAGCTCATTAATCAAGTACATATGGCTCTCCCTGGAAAAGAAACTTTCACCTACCACCAAACTGATGTCTGTGTTTCTGTGCTACAGCAAAGTTCATTTTTTTTTTTTTTTTCAAAAAAAGCACCAGGATTCAAAAAAATAAATTTTCAAAGTCGTTCTTTCAATGGTAAGTAATTTTTTTGACCTTTTCAAAAGCTGATCCTTGACCTTGAAGATTCTGGTGTGTATTCTCCTCTTGACACCTCCCTGCTCCCTGCCAGGTGTCTCACTTTGGCACAGAACAGGGACACAGCCCCTGAAGCAGCACAGAGCTCTGCTGACACCCAGTTCTGGTTGTCACCACCTCCCTTGCACTCCTAGAATAGTCTGCAGCCTTTGATACAAAAACTGAAGGAATTATTAATAACAATAACACCAGAAATGTGCAGTTCAGCCCCAGCACAGCTGCTGCCACTGGTGTCCAGCAAACCTAAACCTGGAGCCAGGCTCTGTTCTCCCATCCTTGAACAGCCCATGGACACCCCCATCCCCCTTCCTCCTCTCTTTAATTAGGAAGGATGATTGGGAGAGATGAGAGGGTGCTGCAGGCCTGGTTACCAGCAGCCTGCAGGTGACAGTGTCCTCATTCTCCTCATGCCACCACTGACACCCCAGCCTGCCAGAACCCCTCCAGGAGCACAGCTCTTGGAGAGGAGCAGATGGCTTGAACTGCATCCAGGGAGGCTGCAGTGAATGAATCCAAGCACAGCCACAGTGCAGGAGGAGGGGAAGGATTTCTTCCAACAGCTCGTGGGAAACTCATCTGCCCCTCTGTGGAAAGCACTGCTCACGTTTGTCAGGGCTGTGCCTTGGGTCTGACACCTTGCACAGTCTGGCTGCTTAGGTGGCATCAGTGATCCATGGATTTGTCACCTCTGGGCTGGATTATAATAACTCAGTGTGTTTGGAAACTCAGTGTGGAAACTGTGCACCAGCTCCAGCTGGTTGGGAATGGGGAACAACTGCTTATTTCATGGCTTATGCCAAGGGCATAGCTGGTTTGTGCTCAAGTCTTTCCCGTGGCTCCCAGCCAGTATCTGATGCCAGCTTAAGGCCCCCAGTTCTATATTTCAAAGCAATTAGTGTCTCAAGTTCCAACCACATCAAAGTCTGAGTTCTCATCCATGAATCCCCATGGCATGTGTGAGCCTTTGAGAGTTCTTAAAGCTCAGAACAAAGCATCTAGGGGAGCTGTGAAGAAATTAAGGTGGGTTTTATCAGTAACTGTGGAATATTTTTTCTAGTGGATATCAGGAAAGTCCAGACTCTGATACACTTCAGGCATATTTCTTTAAGGTGAATTTACTTCCTTGCCTAAATTCACAACAGTTTCATGCCAAAACTCTTCCCAAAGCCCTCATCATATCAAATATGATGAGTTTCTACTCTCATTTGGAAGAACTGGAAGAGGCCCCACAAAGTCCACTGGCAGCCAACACTGCCACTGCCCTTGCCCACAATGTACAGATGCTCCAGCAGATCAATACCCACAGAGAAAGTACAGAAAACAAGAGCAGGAGGAATGTGCTGAATGCTTCAGTCCATCCTTGACATTTTTTTTGAATGACAGACCATACCTGAGAGGAAGTTAGAAATTATTTCCATTTGGTATACACCTACCTTCTCACAGCTGGCAGTTTTGCAGCTTCATCAGATGAATTCTTTTGTTCCATTCCTATTATGAATTGCAAGCAGATTTGAGAGGTTTGTTATTTACTCCTCCAGGATAAGTGCCTTGACAAGAATCTGGGGTGATGTTATCCCACGTAGCACACCAGCCTGCAGGCAGACTGATTTGTCTCCAGTATCACCTAGTGGAATAATCAGGTTTATTTCCTGTGAAGGCTTGGTTTTCCAGTTCTCCTTAATTTTAAGCATTACAAAGGGACTGTCTTTTGCAGATGGACAGGGTTTTATACACATTATGTGTGTTAAGCAGGCTTTAAAATACAATTTCTTCAGGAACTGTATTTTTTCTGTATAGCTGTTTTCACTCAATAATCCTCCTGCTGTTTTTCCCCCCTTCCCAATGCATCCCTCTCCTCTTGAACTTTCTCAGCACCAAGTCCTGCTTGTGGTAGATGTGATTATCTTGCTGTTCCCACCAACATCCACGACACCTTTTGTTAAAAAACAAAACCCAGAGTAGGCAGGCAAAGCCTCACATTCATCATATTCTGCCCTCACTCAGACAAGATTAAAGACCCTTCAGTAATTAAGGATGGAAAGGTGTCATTGACAGGCACAGGGCAGCAGGGGAAGGTGAGTTATCCAAGCGACACATCCGTGAGTCTCTTGTCTCTCCTGACCCCTTGTTCCGAAGGCTACTGTTTGTAAATCAAGATTAATGAGAAGAACAGCACTTAAATGCACCTGATCATAAATCTGGGAGAGTTAGTACACTCTCTGACAAGATTAATATATTTTATATCTGACACTGTCTGTGAAATGTTCTGTGTTCAATTTATTACCGCCTCAGACCTGAAAGTGGAGCACAAGATTTCCTTGCAGAGCAAATTTCAGTTTTTGCAGAGTGTTTTATTTGCAACTCTATACCCATTTTCATTCCTCTTGAGGTTATTTTCCTTATGAAATAAACTTTTAATATAATTCCAGTATAATTATACTTAAACCAACATATTGGCAAAAAGCCATAGAAGAGTGTTTTTGGTTAGATCCTTTAAGCAATTTGGGAATTTTTTGAGGAAACATAAGGAAATGTCATTTCACCTAATTCAAAATATGGTAAATGAAGAATTGTTCAAAAATTTTTTAGCGGGGAGAAAAAAAATCTGTAACCTAAACTACTTTTTAATATTTGTTTTTACTTGAAACAGACTGAATTTCACATAGACCTGTTTTCCTCCTTTGAAATTTATAATGATCAGCAAATACTTCATTTACATTTTAAAAAGTCTGAACTCAAACTGCAGTAATTGCAATTTACTGAAACAAGTTTTTTTTCAACTAAGTCAGTTCCTTCCTTTAAATTCCCTCAGCTGATGACTAAGAATGGTTGAGATTTTAGGTTTCTGTCTTAATTTGAAACAACAGCATTTTTCAAATCTTGAATTTCTCAGCAGTTAGGAAACAATTCCCATGGTGCCGTAACAGCCACAAGAACTCTATGACAAATTGCATCAGATATTCAGAAGTTTTTGAGCATGGTCAATGAACATGGGGATGATTAGTTCCTCAAATTTTCTTTAGTGGGCTGAGCACACCTGGGATCAGCATCAGACATTGCAGAGAGAGTTATTTTGTGCAGGGACAGGGTGATGTGACACATAATAAGCAGGGATAATGACACCCAACTCATCCCTCGTAGCTGAAATCTGGTGGAGCAAGCAGAGCTGGGGTCCAGTCCAGCTGGAGGATCCCCTCACCAGTTGCTCCCCCCTGGTCCCAGTGAGTGAGCCCAGGCTCCATGGGCTGGTGGCACATCTCTGCCCATGGCCATTCCCTCCTCCCAGGGCTGTTCTTTTACAATCTGTGCCAGAAAAACACCCCCTGCCCCCTTCTGAATCAAAACCAGACCTAGAGAATAACCAGAGGGCTGAGTTTTATTCCTATGGAGAGCAAGCTATGGACACAGAACAAGAACATTATTTTTGAACATATTTTAAGATGCTCCTTCCACAGTACAGTTCCTGTGGCCTCCAGGCTGACATATGCCATGAGATGAACATGCCTCACAGAAGGCAGTTTCCCTCCCAAGGCTCATCCCCATTCACAGCTCCTGTCTTTACCCTTTTTGATTCTCTTTTGCACAAACAGCCCCACTCTCAGCAGTCCCTGCCCTCTGACACCGCATTCCTAAAGGCAGCACCCCACAAAAAGTTTGCTTCTCATTATATTTCTTGATCTTCACTGCCACTGTCGCCTCCTCCCACCACACCATATGTTCCTCATCTCTTTCCTGCTGAGCAGTCTCTGGTCTCTGAAATGTGACAGCTGAAGTGACCTCCTCCTCCTGGTCCCCAGCCCTGTCTCAGCAGAAGTCAGGGACTGCAGTTGGCACACTCTGCTCTCCTCAGGAACACACCTGCAAACAAGGGTAAAAGCACATCCTCATTCCACCCTTAATCAGCTCTCTCTGCTGATGGTGTGGAGTTTTTGGGACACAGAGGTCTCCTGTTACTTGGCTGTAGAGTGTTTAAGCAGTTCCTCTCACCTGGCTGAGGTCACTGGGTGCTTCACAGCACAGAATCTGCCCCCCATATGATACAGACTGCCCATTTCTAAAGCTTTTCTGTCACAATTTGCTCACCAGCACCACAGAAGAGTTTCTGCCATAGTGTGAGCTCTCAAAGAGACTCTCAAGACACAAGGTCAGAATCTCACCCACAAACAAACCTGTTACTCGTGTTCGTGCTCCAGCTCCGCAGCCAGGACTAAAATAAAGCAAAGTCAAGTTCTCTAATCTTCCACAGTATAAAACACCCAGCAATCAGAGGCTTATTAGCAGATAATGATTTACTTTCTACCCACCAGTTATTTGCAAAGATCATCCACTCTCCCTGTCTGAAGTATCATCAGGGTTTCTCCAAAAGTCTACTCCATTTATCATTAGGGGGATTTACACTGTAAACAGGACAGCTGCATTCCTGAGTCTAATTACCCTGAGAAGACAAAGCACCGTGTGCCTACACATCACACTGGAATTAGAAGTCCAGGTAGAACAGGAGAGAGGCTTTTAATTAAACAAAGTCAGTTACCTTTCACAGAAAGCCTACAATTTAATTTAAGCACACACACAGGAAGAACAGCAGGTCAAGCACCTTCCCCATCTCGTGGACCTGAAGCCTGGTGATTGCCACACACCACACAATCATTTCTACCCACCTGCCTCACACTTCTCTTCAGGAGTATTTCATTCCCCTCTTGGCTTTCTTTCCTTTAATTAGGAGTAAGGAAAGGTTGTAGTGACTTCATAGCATGTCAGATTTAATCTGCATAAGACCCCACAACATGTTGGGGGAATGTGTGGCAGGAGTTTTTAATAAAGGATTACAGAATGCACCTGCTGTGGCTGAAATATTGTGAGCTTTTTTTAAGCTCTGGGAGGCCTGCATTAGGTCAGCCTTGGCTTTAACATTTATTACTTACCAGCCTTTGGCATTGGGATGGAGTCTGGAGCATGGTGATGATATCAGCTGATTTAAATTGCCAAAAAAAGTGATCAGATTGTTTGCACAAAACCAGAGAAGTGTTTGTCTTAATGGCTGCTGCAAAGATGGGTAGGATTCCTCTGCCCCAGACAATATTGGTTTTTTTGTTCCCAAATGTCATCAGATAATGACTTTTATGCCAACAAGTTAATTGCAAAAGCAAAGCAATGAAAATATATACTGAACCACAGTCACGTATTTCCATCATTTGCTTCCAATTTAATGTAATGAACAGAGAGTTTTGTGAAGGAAGATTGCAGATGCCATGGAAAATAAATGCTGTTTCTTTGCAAAACCATCACGCAGCCAAATGAGCTGCCAATTCTCCCCTTTGCTTGCACCTCTTGCACTGTTCACTTCTCCCATTTTCCACAGGGTGTGGGACACGGGGTCAGTCACTTTCCCCATGGGAAGGAGCTCAGCCCAGGACACACCTCTGGCCATTTGGGCAGATTTGTCGGAGTCCAGGACATCCCTCTGGCCACCCTGGAGGGTTTGGAGACAGGACAGGGGGTCTGGGATCTGTACAAGGGGGTCAGAGCCTCACACAGAACCCAGGANTGAGACAGAACTGAGATAATGCCCCTGCCAGGGAGGCCTGGCAGAGCTGGGACAGAACTGAGATAATGCCCCTGCCAGGGATGCCCTGCAGAGCTGAGACAGAACTGAGATAATGCCCCTGCCAGGGAGGCCTGGCAGAGCTGAGACAGAACTGAGATAATGCCCCTGCCAGGGAGGCCTGGCAGAGCTGAGACAGAACTGAGATAATGCCCCTGCCAGGGAGGCCTGGCAGAGCTGAGACAGAACTGAGAGATAATGAAGAATAAACAACCTTGGAAACTGCACTGGGGACTTAGCTTGTCGTCTCTGCCTTCGGTGTGAAACACTTGGGGCAAAGAGAAGACGAAAAACCTGATTACCTCGTGGAACAGCAACCCTGAGGAGAATCTCAGGGAATGAAGACCCTGAGAGGTTTGGGACAGACATCCCCACCCCAACCAGCTGCAGAGCTCCCCCTGCTCAGGCAGGTCCAGGACTGCTGGGGCAGACAGAGGCAGCACCTGAACACTCTCCCATGTGTTTGAGAAGCCTCCTGCTCACACTTCCTTTCCATTTGCTGGTTTTGAGGTGGTTTGAACCAAGAAAAGCTGCCTGTAGAGCACTGCTGCCATGTGCAGTGCCCTGCCTGGTCCAGCAGCTGTGACAGGAAGGAGAAGCTGCACAAACCATTCTCCAGGGCTGCAGAGCTGAGCCAACAGCCCCCTTTGGAGTGCTGGGGGTCTCCTTTGGAATAAATCCCTGTCAGTTCACTGCTCACAGCTGCCAGCCTGCACCAGGCTGTTCACTCATCCAGCCCCAGCCTTCTAATGGCTCACAACAGAAGTGAGAGACATCCCGAAAATACAGGAGCACTGACAAGTGCTAATGGGATGCTCTCCTGCTTTAAAGCAATTCTATTAGCACATCATGCTGCAACTGAGGGTAATTATTTCCAAGGGAAATGGCTCACCGTGACCCACGATGGGCTCTCACAATGGCCATTAGGCTCACATGTGACTAATGCACATAAAGACATTAACTGAAGTTTGAGGATTTATTAAGATTTGCAGAGACATCTCCAGGGCCACAGAAGACAGTCTCCTTGGGCTGCAGACACCAAATGCAAAGTAAGAAAAGTTTGGTTGGCTTATGAAGCTGAATAAATTAATTTCAGATTTTTAGTAGTACTTTCAATTATAAAGGGATACCTCTGCAAATCCAACATTTTATTTAGTAAACACATGTAAATGAAAGGGTTGTCACTCATAATATGTAATAAAGTCTTACAATTTCCCTTCAGTTAACACTACTTTAACCTACAAGACTGAGGAAAATCCAAAAAGTGTTTGGACAACACTCTCAGGAACCTGCTGTGATTTCTGAGGCTCTCCTGCACAGGGCCAGGAGTTGGACTTGGATGATCCTTGTGGGTCTCTCCAACTCAGGTTATTCTATGATTCTACCTCTGAATATCAAGATAATCGAGAAAAATTAGAAAGGGGTTTAAAATGGTGTTTACATTTCACATTTCTCATCTAGGATTGCCCTTCTCTCCCTTCCTGCAACCTGATGGCAGCATTGTGCATCAATCCTTCCCTGCCAGACATAAGCAAAATACTGATAAATGGGATTCTCCTCGTTCCTTTGCAGCACCCAGCTGGGTAAGCCAGTGCTGGAGAGGGATGAAAATCAGCACCTGACTCCTCTGCCACTGGAAAATCTCCACCTGTCCTGACACTGCCTCTCTGTCACATGCCAGTCATGCTTTCATCTACCACCCATGCAAACCCATCCCAGCAAGGGTGACACTGCAACTTCTGCTGTGCCCTGCCTGCTGCAGCCTCAGAGTGTGATAGCAGCAGGAGAATAAACCCTCCCAGGGGGTTCCACAGGGGCTTGCTGTGAGTTTCAGCACCACAGACAACTGAGAGGGTGTCAGTGAGCCCCCAGCCTCCCACACCCCTCAGGATGGCTCTGTGTGCAGGGTGGCAGCTGGCAGCTGCTACAGAGCAGCTGGCAAACCTTTAGCCCTTCACAGAAACCATTCTGCAGCACCTGTCTGCAGGAACCAAATGCTCTTATGAAGATTTTCCCCGGCTGCACAATACTGTAAATGCTCCTGAAGAACAAATTGTGCTGTTTTGAAAGGATAAATGACTCTCACCTAATTCTGTCCATGCAAGAGCAGTGCAGGAGGCTTTAATGACCATCTCTCCATTGCCTTTTGAATGTGTGTTTATGCACAGTTTGGATATAAGGAATGGAAGGAAAAGGAGACCAGAAATGAGGAAAATTTGGATCTACATCTCGGGCTGAATGAGCATAGCAGCAGCTTTCACCACACAGCCAAGTTTTGCTCTGCCTGTAAAGCCTCAGAGTAGCTGCACACAGTCAATATTTGACAGACACGTTGGCAGAGCTCTCACATCTCACATCAGCTGCCTGCTGCACAGCAGACTGGGCTGTGGGTGTTTGGGCTGCAGGGATGCACAAAGGGAAGCACCACAGTCTGCTGCTCCCTTGGACCTGTGCCTGGGGACAGGATGGGAGCAGCCCCGGCCTCTGAGCTCTCACTGTCACAAGCAATAAAGCAGAGGGGGACAGAACTGCCTTCCAACATTGATGGAAGAGCTCCATCATTCCTGCAGGATTTCTATGGATAAAGTGCACACCAGGATTTCCTCTGCATTTTCCAGCCTGCCTGCATTCTTTCAACCAGCCTGGCCCTGCCTGTGTGTCCCAGCCTGCAGCTGGATCTCAAACACCATCCCCATCCCTTCTGGCAGGGCTCTGGCCAGGGGCAGCCCCAAATCCAGCATTCCTCTCTCCCAGCCCCTGCCTGGCCACTCCTGAAATCAGCTGAGAGCCAAACCCCATGGGAGCAGAACAGGACATTTGTGAACCTGACAGATAAAAAAAAAAACTTAAAGGATTGACTTTGTCATTCATCAAATATAAGTTTGTCCTAGATCTGAGGATACAAGGAATCTCACTCTAGAACACAATATGCAATGGGAAAAATCATTAAGAAAGAAAATAGTTTATAATTTCACAGGCTATTTATCCATATGTATATTAATAGCAGCTATATAAATACATACCTACTTATCAAGCAGGGAAAACACAATTGGCAGGCTCAATAATGTCATTCCTTCATTAAAAACACCTCCAGAATCTCCAAAACAATCCTTGAATTGAGCCTCCCATAAGGAGAAAAAAGAATTTTGTTGGAGAATACAGAAAACATTCCTACCTCTTTCAGCTTGTCTGACAGAATATAATTCTGCACACCTATAGATCAGCAGATCAATGATCCAGGAACATAACTCTGCTGAAATATTCTTGATGTGGTGAGCATTAATGGCTCAGAATAGGCCTGTAGGGTCTCACCCATCAGTGCACCAGCAGCAATTCAGAAAACTGTAGCATCTCTGAATCTGCCATCAGCCCATTAAACCACAGGGCTACAGAAGCACCTCTCTGTAAAGGAGGAGCAAAATCTGATTTGATTTGGCAGATCCAAATAGCCTCATCAGAACTATCAACTAAAATATCTTCAAAGGTGCTTAGGGGGGCTTTAGATCATGTTGAAAACCGTTTGCATGCTGTGAATCCAGAGCTCCAATGGATAATCCAAGATTCCATTCATGAATTCATGTAAACACAGCAAATCCTCCCCTCACAGCCCAGCCAACCTTCCCCATCCAGCAGGGTCTTTTCCCAGAGAGAAGATGCCCAAAAATCTTGGACATCTTGGATGGATTTGTGCCATCACTGCCCAAAAGTACAAAGGGGAAAATACACAACATTTAGAGCTATACCCAATCCATATTTTAAAGGTTCCTCTGCAAAAATATTTTGAGATATTCAGAAAAAGCCTCTCTAAAATAAAAACTAAAATATTGATAGGTTAATCATAAACAAACATGTAGCACAAATGCAGCTCTGTAAGAAGACTCCTCAAAGGTATTATAAACAGCTCAAAAAATTTCTTCTTGCATGAACTCCAGCACTCCAGATCTGTTTGGTGTTAGGCTTAATTTTCAGTCATGAAAAAAAGAGAAGGTTTTGCTAAAAGAATGCAAATATCCCTGTGCTTCATAAAAGAAAGTTCCTTTTTTGACATGATTGCCCTGATCTAATTAAAAGCTGTGCTTGTCACATCTTGGAAAATTAACTGTCTTCACACAGAGAAAATGCTATCATTTCAAGAGGTCACAATAAATTACTTATAAACAAGAAAACAAAATTAATTCCTGATCTAAGCACCAAATTCTTTACAGACCTAATTAAAGAGCAAAAATCAGCATCCTGAAGTGACTCCGAGATGCCTCTCCACTGGCAGAATAGAAATCTGTGTTTAAGGGAACAACTCAACACATTTGGGAAAGAAATGGAAAGCACCAAATGAATAATATAAAAGATGAGACACAGGATTTTATGCAAATGTAATATGCATATCAATACACCCCAACACTAGAACAGTGAATGCATCATTATTGTGGAAACTGGGGGATTGACTTTGTTGTCATTCAATGCCAAAAAAATCAATGCTCAGTATCCTTTTCTCATAACACTGTTACAATTCATAAATTATTAACTGGAGCCTTTTGTAAAAAGTTCCTGTTTACAAGGTTACTCTGTAAGTTAAAGTGTTTGTTTGCCCTCAGATCTCTCCTGTAAAGCATCTGTGGGTAGATTTACATGATGAAGTTGATAGATTTGTGTTTTGACAGTACATCTGTCATCCTCCCCTCCCGTGTCAAGAGGTCAGGTGAGCACTTGGTGTTATCAGGTGGCTCATTAGTGTCCTGTGGGATGTGCTACCTTGTCTGCTTTGCTTTAAGTGTCGAAAACCTGTTCTTTCGAGCCCTTGCTGCAGGAATTCACAGCCCCTCTGCAATTGTTTGTGCTTTTTTACTGTTGGAAGGTTGGGTTCTCAGCACATGAACAGAGAATGTCTCTGTGTTAGTGTTCTCTGTCTTCACCTGGTGAGAACACTAAAGAGCAGAAATAATGCTGAATTACTACAATTTATACAATTCTGTGTAAGTTCCTGTACCAACCCATGCAACCTCCTGGCAGCATGGATTGTCATTAAGTGAAGCACAACTCCAGTGAGCAAACAAAATGTTTGTGTTCTTGTTCCTCTGCTGGAGGGCATCAACACCTAAATACCAACACAGAACTGTGGAGGAAAGCTCAGTCCTCTCACACACCCTGATCCATCTGAGGGTGCAGAGCACCCCCATGGCCTCTCCTTTCCAGGCTGGAATACACATTTAGACCCTCAGCACAGCTACATCACATCTTGCACCATCCCTGTGTAAAAAATGCACATTAACCAGTGAGCCCTGAGCTCACTGCTAACCACAGGCAGGCTCCTGTGCTCCCTGCAGGGGCAGTGCCTGATCCTCAGGCTCTGGAAGCCATGGGCTACTGTGGAATTAAGCAGATTCCCCATTACTTTGCAAAGGCTCTGTAAAAGTTGTTTGAAAGCAGCAGCACATTCCTCTTCTCTTCCTGCAATATTCCTCACGGATTTGCTAATGCCTCCTGCTGACTGCAGGCACATCTTCAAAAGGCAGATAGAGAACATCATTGTGCATTCATCTGGACCCCTGTGAACTCATCAGCTCCAGGAGTTCCCCAGGAACCCGAGTGACAGCAGAGTTTAGTCCTGTGAAGAGCGGGGCTGTTCTACAAAGCACCGATTTTATTTTGTTGGGAGTTAGAGTAATGCATTTTACATTGATTTTGCCACTGTAGTAGATTACTTTGTGAGCTACTTAATTTCAAGGGTAAGCAAACAGCTGACGATTTTGCTTGCAAATCACTCGTTCTGGTGAATTTTAAGCAATGGGCATATTTGTAGAAAAACGTGGGAAAGAAAAAATCATCATGAGTTTGTAAACTGGAAAATCACCCAGTGCACGAGCTTGGGTGGATCTGTATAATGCTGTACAGCAGACAAATAGATTCTGTACCTAATTTTGTCTTGTCCTTTAGGCTGTTTTCCCACTGCTGTAAGGTTCCTTTTCTCATGGCAGCTCAGGGATGGCATCGTAGATGTTCCTTGAAGGTGCATGAAAATTATTTTGGAATTTATTGTGACTCTCTAAGGCCTCAGCCATATGAAGGCCACAGGTTAACAGTCCTTTAAATGTCTTGAATGATGCTTTGTATCAGTAATATGAAGTATCTTGAGGTAAAGTTGTCCTATCCAAGTCTCATTTTGCTCCTCTGGCTCACTGAGAGCATTTTTGGGGCTGGATAAACTTTGCCCCTCACAGATTTCTTTTCATGTCTGAGCCAACCATTCCCTCTGCTCAGAAGTCACTGACTGGAAGGCAGTTCTGTGAAAAACCTCTCTGATGATTCAAATTTCTTTAAAAATGGAAGAAAAAAAGCACATCCACCCACAGCCTTGAAATGCAAAGAACAAAAATCAGGATTCTGTAGCCAAGAGCCATGAATGGGACCCTCAAACCTTCACCTGGTGAGAACAGTAAAGAGCAGAAATAATGCTGAATTACTACAATTTATACAATTCTGTGTAAGTTCCTGTACCAACCCATGCAACCTCCTGGCAGCATGGATTGTCATTAAGTGAAGCACAACTCCAGTGAGCAAATAAAATGTTTGTGTTCCTGTTCCTCTGCTGGAGCACATCAACACCTAAATACTGAGCATGTAAGTGGGGTCAGTTCTACAAAATTTCATTTACAAAGATAAAAACCTTTTATACCCCAAATTTAAGAAGTCACTGCTAGTGCTGGATTATCCAGTGTCCCGAAATAACCCCTATGAGGCAGATAAAATGCAGGTTATGGTTGAGACAACTGAGAGAGTTAAGAGAGCTCTAAGAGCTGCAACCTTACAGCAGCTTGGGGTACCTCCCTTTATATCCACAGGGAAATATGGTAGCTGCATTCCAGCTAAAGCCCAGTGTCCTGTAAGATCCCTGCTTAACCCCTTATGATCTGACCATGCTCTTAGATACCCTCCAAAATGGAAAACTTACATTGGCTACAAGAGATTTATAAACCTCTGAGCTTCAGTCCTGGAAGAGTGGACAAAGACTGGAGGGACAAGAGTTTCCTTCTCTGTTATGGAATGGGACAGGAGAGGGAAAACAGAGCTGATTTTCCCCTTAAGTCTCCCTCATGTCTGCACCTTTCACAAGTCATTACATCTCAAAGAACCAGAAATACATTTTCATTTCCAGGACCCATCTTGGGCTGGTAAAATGCAACAGTGGCTTTTCACAGGCTTGTGCCTCCGCATTCAGAGCAGCCTGTAATGATTTTTCTGGCAACATTTCACTGACTGTCATTTTGCATAAATGATGGTAATAACAATATGCTACCAATGAAACAAGATGCTACCAAAACTGCTCTTCTTTTGGGTGCATGTGATTTCTGTGTGTTAATGGGAATGTCACACTCACACACAGAGCAGGGCAGAATGACCCCTGAAGTGTTTGCACTCAGTTTCTCCTGGTGGGTGGCTTTGTCCTCACAACCATAATGAAGCTGAGGTACTTTATAAAATGCAAAAGGTCTCCTGAAGGTTGGCACATGTTGTTATTCTAAACTCCATTTGTGAAATTTCATCCAAATTAGAAAAATCTGATAACTGAGACATATTCAACAGTAGAGTTCTGGACTCTAAAGCACAAGCTGGTAACTCTGCCCAGACAGTTTTTTTTGTTTCTTTGTCTTTTTAAGTAACTTTAACAGAAAAGACATAAAGGAAATTATTTGGAGATATGCTGCTTATTTATCAAGGCAAAGTCCTCACAGGGAATAAAAGCTGCAAGTTTTATTATTGTTTAGTTAATTCTGCTCTTGCAAATGGGATTCTGGTTTCTCAACTAAACTCTAAGGCTACTGAAGTGAAAAACAGTGCATATTTCATATTTTCAGGTGTAGGATTCTCATTTTCAGGCAGTGAGAATCCCAGCAGCTTTAACCTTTCGAAAACCCACCCTACTGAACAAAACCAATATATTCCAAATTCCAAGGTGAGCAGATTCATTGTGAGTTTGTCCAGAATTATTACCCCAATGCATTGCTGAGAAACACTGTGCTGCAACCAGCAGTCCTTTAAATGACATTATTACAGTTTAGAGGTACTAATTTATCCCAAATGTTTGTTACAGGATCATCTCTATCTCAATAGATACAGAAGCATCTATTGTTATGACAGAAGTCTTGACTGTTCTCTTACCTCAGGGTCTTTTCAGTCTGCAAGCAAATTGTGAGTCTTCAAAGCCATTTTCTATCGTTGTAGGTTTGTTATAAACTAACCCTTGAGAAAATTTACAGCAAGTGTAAAAAATTTATCCACTCTGTTCAGATCCAAATTTGAACAAAAATCCTTGAAGATAACAGACTTAGAGGTGAATGGAAAATGGAGAAAAATCTGTCATGAATTTAACAGAGTTGTAGGATGCAAGGGAAACCTTGAAGGGAGTTATGATAATTTAATTTCTAGATAAATAAAGTGCCATATATCTAGTTTAATATATATATCCAAGCATTTCTTTTGATACTATAGGTATTTCCTTCTCTGACTGAATAAGAAAGGAAGGTGGTAAGGAATGGTTGAGGAGTGAACAATGGCTCAAAGTGAGACAGGATGGAGCTCCTGACCAGTCACTCCTGGCAGTGTTCAACACTCCTGAACTGGCAGCAATGGCAGATGCCAAATAAAGCACATTATTCTGGCAGTCTGTGTTCAAAAACATTCACCAAAACTGCAAGGAGGGCTACAAGACAGGCAGAGGGGAGAAAAAAAGACATGGAGAAGCCACACATTATTTTATGCCTACTGAAATGTCACCTGGATGAAAGGAAAGGCATCAGGGTCATCCTGATGAGGGACAAAAAGAACACAGTTAAGAAATAAGATACAGGTATAATCAGGATATGAATCAGTTCAGCTTGGATACTAATATATTATCAGTATTATCAGAGAAGTGAATGTCTGCAATAATCTTTGTCCAGACAACTGCACTGGAAGCAGCAGCAATCCTAAAAAAAAAAAAAAAAAAAAAAAAAANNNAAAAAAGTAAATCAACCCAAGATCCTCTGGAACAAAGCTTCTTTAGGAATATAAAATCTCTGTCATGGGCTGAGCTTCTAGGAAGGCAACTCATTCATTTGGGCTGTATTTCATAATCCCATGCCACCAAAAATTTACTTTGTAGTTTTGCCCCTTCCTCAGTGACAGCAAAAGCATCATCCAAGGGGCTATTTCAGGGCATGTGACACACTACACCCCTTTGGGTAGTATGAATTAGAGAAGTTTTAGTTTTGTTCTCAATTTCACCACAAATCCAATGTATGACCACTGGAAAGTAACTTATTTTCTTTGTATTTAGCTTCAAAAATAACAACTTTTCTCTAAAACTCTTTTTTTCCCCTAGGACACCTCAGCAATGGTTTTAACTAAGCATTGCCATAGAGCACTTACCAAAATAAATAAGTAACTTCCAGTTATGGGTCAAGACTGTACAAATAGCAAATGAAAAGGATCTTCCCTGATGAAACCATGAATATATATGCAGAGAAACAACAGAAATAGTAAAGGTCATTTTAAAATTTAATCAGAAAATCAAAACAATGGAAAAATATTGGGAATGTAGAGCTCATTAGGGCAAGCAGAGTCTATTAGCTGTTCAGCTGTCCAAGCACAGAGCAGAAAATCTCTTGTTTGCTTATCACTGAGTACAATGACCACTCTGATCCCAGCTGTAATCAAATACATCATTGAAAGTGACCTAAACCAAGGAAATCAAAACCAAGAGACACAGGGCCAGCTCTTTCCACCACTGACTGGTGGAATTAACTGGCTGAATGCTCCCACTCACTCCAGCAAATGAGAAGTTAATAATTATGACCCTGAACAGCTTCCCACTGCTGATGGGATCTTTCCCATGCACTGGAAAGCTTATCCACAATGACCTCCATTAGTACAAGACACCTTTTTTTCTTTATTCTTTGCCTTTCTGTCTATATAAAAACTGGATGTGCATTGTTACCCCAGTATTTACACAAAGCATAACAATGACTTCTGTCTCTGGGTCACCAGCAGTTCATCTGCACTTCAGTCTGCTGCAATGTCAGGGGGAACAGACTGCCACAGCTTCACCTCTACCCCCTGTTCTATTTGTGAAGACTGATGACAAAAAACTCTAACAGGCAAATAAGAAAAAGAGCATGAAATGCATCTACAATAATAGGGAACAATTATGTGTCTCAAAATGTAACCACTTGGAAATTCAGTCTGTCAAGGAACTGGACATTTAATTATTATAATCATTCTAAACAAGAACTAATTGAAACTGAAGATTCACTTTTATCTAGAATTTTGCTTATGAATTTTAAGTATGTTACCTATTAGGATATAACCAAAGATATGAAAATCCAAACAAATTACTCCCCTCCCAGTAAGCCTTCCTTATGCAGTACAAGCCTGCTCTCCTTTTTCTGAGGCATCTCAATGAATATTTCTAGCTAATGGCTAAATTCTTTTCCATATCTAGATTCAAAGAGGCAAGGAATATGTATACTTTGCTATTCCCCTAGAGAATGGATTTATTTTAGGACAAGAAAAACTATGCCTGCTTTCAAATTTTATCTCTTCCTCATGCTTTCCTGCCATCACTTATGAATGTAAAGGTTAAACTACCTAGAACTATCTAAGGAAATAAATCGAATTGCACAGCTATAACCAAAGTTTGCCCTACAATAATTGCTACTAATTCTATAAGTTCCATCTTTTCACCTTCATACCACCTTGATAGGTACTAAATTACAGTTGAAAATACACTAAGACATAATTTACTAACACAGTCCCATCAATTCACTGGGATCAGCTTTGTATTTTTGTGTTGCACAGTATGCAAGAAACACCTCAGACAAATCCATAGCATCATGTAGGTTGAAAAGACCTTAGAGATCATCTGCACCTGTTCTAACATCAGCATTTTCTTTCTATGATCCCCTAAGATACATTCATGACCTCAACTCGTTTAAAATAATTTTACATATCTTTGTGTCATTAAGAAAGTCTTATCCTGGGTGCACCACAAGAAGCTCAGGTGTCCTCTTCCACAGTTTTCAGCCAGGTCTCAGATCCTTGAGAATCCCAGGTGCATTTCAGGTAGATCCAAATCTCCTTGTGATTTCTTGTGAAATTATAATGTTCCACTGAACAGCAAAATCCAGGTTCAGGAACTGCAGCCACAGCTGAAAGAAGTGCTGTCCTTTCTCCCAACTCCTTTCAAGTTCAAAGGATTAAGTCAATCACACCATGACACATGACAAAAAAGGGTCTCTGTTAACAGCCAAGAACAGTTCCACAGGCCACAGTTCTGGGAGTGGCCCTGGCTCAGCCTTTGCTACCGTGTTACCTGCAAAAGAAGAGGAAAGAGTTACACAGAACAGACCAAGAAAAGGATATCAGGAGCATTGTTACTGCAAAAGAACTGTGCACACAAATACACAATGAGTGAGCTTGCCCCAGCCACACCTTTGTACCACACAGAGAACAGAATCTACACAGAAATGTTAATTACACTGTTATTTGATAACGCAAGGGGGATTTGCAGATAAAGAAATGCTGGTTCACCATCAAATCTGCCACCAGCATCTCCTGGAAATCTGCTATTTTACTTTTCTTCATGTCACTCCCAACACCCCTGCCTCCAGCACAAGAGTAGGATTTGCATCCCAAAGGGCCATTCATGCAAACTGCTGCCCATTCCCAGCGGTCCACCCTGCCGAGGGAATCAGGCAGCACAGGGGGAATAAATTGTTCCTGCAGCAGAAATCTCCCCCAGGACCCTGCAGGGGCTGCAGGGATGTGCTCAAGCCTTAATGCACACACAGGGCACAAACCCAGCAGCTCTGGGTGCACGGTGAGGAGGATCCTGTTGGATTCCCTGGCCTGGAAATGGATGAGAAGAGGCAGCTGGAAGGAGGAAAGCTTTGTCAGCTCTGCTTTGCAGAGTCTACATGTGTCACAAAACTAAACAGACACTCAGCATAGAGAAGTTTTTATTTCCTACCCTGAGGGAACTGATGGAAGATGCAAATTCTTCAGCTTTGCACATTTTAACTGTCCCACTCAGACACTAACTATTCATCTAAATACTGAGTAGTGTCAGCAGTCTCCTGTGCTTCAAATATTCCAGTTCCACTATTTTTACTTATTTTTGTGGAATGAAAAGATAGAGGACTTAAAGTTGATTAAATGGTATTTCCTCTTTCAGTGTATAATTAACCTGTGGAAGCCAGTGTCCCACGTAGCACTGATCCCAGGGTCTTAAAAGGCTTTAAAAATTGATTACAAATTTAAATGGTAATGAGATCATCTCTAGTGTATAACAGAAAAAAAAATAGTATGGAATGGATCTCAACTATTGTGTTTTAGACATAAGGCAACTATTAAATTGGAAAAAAATCATGAATATGTACACTTTCTGTAATTGTCCCATAGGGTTTTGCTGAGTCTGATTTGAGCATCCCATTGCTGAGGCTCACACGTGGCTGAACAGTTTGGTCTACTGGTCTGGCAGTTCAAAGTGTCCTCTTTATGTAAAATTTTAATAATATACCTAAGAAATATTTTGTTTAGTGATCTGAGACAAATCTATGGTTCATTTTTAAAATATTAATATCAGTTACACCATATTTCCCTTTTCCCTGTGACAAGGGAAATTGTATTTCCACTCGAGTTTCCTTACAACTGTCCACAGGAAGGAAGAGGCAGCTGCATGAAGGAGGATTTGATACCTCAGGCCTTCAGCCATCAGTGCCAACATAAAAGTCTTTTTTCTGCCCCCAACATAAAGGATCTGTGAAGGCATCAAGGATAATTCACCCTCATTCAAAGGATAATTACCCTGACTCACTCTTCTCCAATAAGATCCTTTTGGTACAAATACCAGCTCTCTTCTGGTGTGTGAGATGAATTTGTCTTGTGCAGTATCTAGAACTCCCAATTCACCAGTCTCACCCTGCATTGTGATGCTACAATGCTGCTCCTTATCTACAAATGGGTTAAAAATCAGCACTGGGAAAACCCTGAAAGGCTGAGGGTAATCTTTATCTTGCAATTACTGAGTCCCAGTCATCCACACTGATTCCAGAGTCTGCAGCACAAATTCCAGGTGCAGTGTCCACCACAGGAGAACAGCAGGACCCAGGCATGCTGCAGAATACACCTTTAGCACTTGATAAATAACATTGGCCATGGAATCACAGAAAGGTTTGGGTTGAGAAGGTTCACAAAGGTCCTCTAATTCCAAACCCCTGCCACATCCAGGGATGCCACATCCTCTGTGCCACTGTGCAATGTCTGTATCACACCAGTATCACACCACAGCTGCCCAAAACATCCAATTTCCTCTCACCCATCCAGAAATCAGTGCAGTTTCCACTCCTCAGAGCAGCCTTTGCTAAACAACATTTGGTGACAGTATTGCTTATTAACTCAGGCTGCAGCCTAATGAACAACATTCTTTCCCAGCCAGAGGAGGCTGTAAAGGGAAAAGCTGAGCATGTGTCTCTCCTTGTATTGCCTGCTAAGGACTCCTGGTTTATGATGAATTTAGACCTGCAGTTTGCTGTGACTTGTTGAACTTCAATGCATTGAACTCATCTTAAATTGCCAAGCAGACAGAGGACATGGTATTTTGTCTCCGTTAATTAAGAAATAAGATGACATAGCAAAGGTTTGGGTTTTTTTGTTTTTGTTTTTTTTTAATATCAGGCCAGCTACAGAGTGGTCTGGAATTAGAAATATTCTGAACCAACCTGATTTCCAGTGGTGCTCAGTGTGGCACAGTGGCATCAGTGCAGGTTCCCAACAACTCCCAAGCCAGGCTGGTATTTTCAAAAGGTAAAAGTCTGTCCAGCACAGGGATCTAACTTTATGTGACAGTGGTAAAAATCTCAGACCCCTGTACTCAGTCTGCAAATTGAAGAATTGGTTCTGGAACATGATTATCCCTCTAGCACCGAGCACAGTGAAATAGTTTCTTTGGCTCTCCTGAATCAGGACCATTTTCAGTTTGACTGCAGGGAGTGAAGGGGCAGTTCTGACCTAATATTTCCTCTCTGAGAGCAACTCCATTAATCACAGCCTTCCAAAATTTTGAGAAGGCCAAGGTGCTCACACCCACATACACAACGCAGTAAGAGCAATCAGCAGACTGGCACCTTTAAATACAGGTGATCTCTGTACTTGCCTTTGTGGTTTTGACTTTATTTCCACTGCTGCAAGACCAACCTGAATAGTCTGGTAGCACTTTACAGTCCTCTCCATCCAAACAGGGGTTCATGTGACACCACCACTTCTGCAGGACAATGGAAGCTGGAAAAAAAAAAGGCAGGAAAGACAAGCAATATTTTTTTTATCAAAGTTGTTTTCTGCAGGGAGGTTGTCTGTGCTGAGTCCAATTGGTTGATTTCAAAAGGTACAAACAATAATTAGTGGTTTAACAGTGAATTATGTGGAGGTAAAAAAGTGGCTAAACCCTTCACCAGGTAAATGCAATATGCAAATGGTGAACAGGCAGGCACCACCAGAGACTGACCCCAACACCTGAATTGACCTCTGGAATGCCTTTCCATCTCCACTGCCTACAAAAATGACCTGTCTGCTTCATTTGCATGCTCCAGTCAAGGCCCTGCTGTAATGGAGCTGAGGCTTCTTGTTTAACCCATGTATGTATGTGGGAGACTGGACAGAGAAATGCCAGAGAGTTTCCTCCTTCACTGGGTGAGAAAATAGAACTGCACAGAGATGTAAACCCAGGTCTGTCAGCCAATACTGCAGGTAAGGATGAGGAAACCTCTGGAAAGCACTAGAGTATCAAATATCAACTAAAAATTTACTTGCAGTCACACTGCACTTTTGCAATGTTTTGGAAGGTTAAGTTGTACACCTTAACTGGGCAGATTTATTAATTTCTACCCTTAGGCCAATTTCTATTAAGACTATGCTTATTACTTTTAGAAATGAAGTCATGACTTTATAAACCTGCTGTTAACAGCACAAACACCTGCATGCATTTCTCAGTTTTGCATTGTTCATGGCACTCATCAGATCCCACAAAATTATTATGAAATATATCAGTACACAATCCTACATAATCTATATTGGATTTCAAAACAAAATTGGCTTAAAATGTTGATTCAGCCAGTTTGCATTATGCTACTATGTGCATAAACTATTGAATAGCATGCCTTAAAAGATAACACATTCAGAAGAGATGAACAAAAATAATGGAGCCTACTTCTTATAAAACATTTTTTCCCCTTTTAATTTCAAGACATGTTTGTTCTTCTGCAACCTTTAGATTAGGGTGTCAAGCAGGCAAGCTGACATCAGGATATTGCCGAAATGTTCATTCAATTACTTTTGGTTTGCACTTTTACTGAAAAGCATTATGAAAAAATACACTTCTGGAACACTGCTTTGGCTATTATAAACCAATCTTTCGGTCTTATAACATTACAAATTAAATCTATGAACTTCCACCAGTCATCTGGGTCTCAGATCATTTGCATTGGTACTGATTGATTGTGGACATCAAGTTGTGGATAAAAATAATGGGTGGAACCTGACTGTGCATCCTGGGAGGTGAGAGATCATTTCTGGTAAGGTCAGTAAGGATGGAGTGAAAAACACCCAGAGAAGGTGGCAGCACCCAACAGGGCTCCTGGCACAGAGAAAAACAGACAAACCAAGGCAGTGTGGGATGGAAAGAGGCACCATGACCCTTCCTGGAGGAGTGGGAATGGGGAATGGCAAACCACAGCTCTGCTGGGGCAGGCAGGGCTGGGTGATCTGAGGTGGGAGCAGCAGGTACCAACCACAGCAGTGAGAATTGCTGCCCTCATGCAAATGATCACTGCTGGGTAAGGTCTGAAGTTCAGTGAAAATTAAAAAACAGCTGCAAGCAAATTGCTTTATAAAATCTTTTTTTTTTTTTTTTTTTTTTGTTTTTGGTTGGAAAGTAATTCTATGTTTTGTGTATATTCTTCCCTTTCAACTCAGGACAAATTATAGGCAAATTAAACAAGCCTGCATTCAGAACAAACATGCTGGAAAAAGACCCTAAATGTCTGTATCAGTCTGTGAAATGGAAATTCAAAACCCAAACAGTTTCTTGCTTTCAGTGTAGGAGTCTACTGAGGGGTATGTGTAGAGTGGGAGAAAACATCTATCCTGAGGCTAAGGAAAGAGAATTTCAGTTTCTGTGCTGCAGCAGCCCACTGTAGTCCAGATATTTGCAAAAATCAGCAAAGCCTGATAAAGATTTACACTAAGGTGTGAGGGAGAATCAAACATTTCCACTTTAAAAGCCAAAATCTTACATTCATAATATTTTGTTGCATTTAATTGCAACCATACTGGAAGAAAAAAAAAACTAATAAAGTCCTTCAGCAACTGTTGACTGAACCAAGCTTCTGCAGTGTTTATATATTTCTGCTATAGAATGACAGTGTCACCTTTGCAGTATTTAAGTGAGTTTAAAATAATGCCAGGCTTCTATTATCTGTCAAATGTAAAAGTGTTTCTGCTATTTGATGTGTCACCTAAAAGTGCAGAAGACACTTCTGATGTAACAAGAAAACTCCCTAAGAAAATTCACAGTTAAACCTGACTGCATTGCTGAATAACAAAGCATAAAAATACTGGGCATCTAAAAATCTTTTTTAAAAAATCTATTTTTTAAATATCTGTTTTGACAGCTTCATAAAAAAGGTAAAAATGTAAAGGAAAAAAAAACCCTTTAAACAATAGATTTACATGTATTTAGAGTTTTATGTCTGACACTGAATATTAGATTAGAATTGGACTTTGAAGCTTTTAGTTTTATATTTAAGTGAACCGGTTGCAATTTTATGTGCCAAAGAATGAAAACAGGATTTTTTATGTGCCAAAGAATAAAAACAGGATCTTGTTTATGACTCAGTAAAATTAGGGATTTTGGTAACTTTAAGATTTAAAAAAAAAGTCTGTCTTGAAGTAGATTTACTAACTTAACAAGAGTAGCAGTCTCTACAAAAAATAGGCATGTTAAATAGTAAAATATTGATCTAGGGAAAAGCTCTCCATATCAGATGTCCCAGCACCACCTGCATTGCCCAATCTTAAGGTTGCATTTTTTAACCAGTGAATTTTTAGCCAAGCTACTCAGTCTTAAGACATCTGGAAGAGTTAATACCATAAGCTTGAATTTCTTGGCTTACACTGTTTTCAAACTAGTTTGAGAGAAGAATTCTTCTGTGAAAAAACTAAGAAGTTTTATTGGCACAGGCACGAACTGGGCCAGTACATACATTAAGAGGATTAATTACACCAAGATTTATGCACAGGCTCATTATCACCAACGCGCAGAGACGTTTCCAAAAATTAACAAAAGGAAGGATTAGGCTTTTTTTTGAGGCGGGCAGGGGGGAAGTCAGACATCAAGGAGACCAAACTGGAAGAATGTCAAGGAGGCAGGGGTGAGCAGAGCCCTCACCTTCCACGCAGGAGGGCTGGGCACGCGTGGTCCCGGCCACCTGGCCCGGGAAGCAGGAGCACTTGACGGTCTGCGAGCGCTCCTCGATGCGGTTCTTGTTGCAGCACCTGTGCACGGCCACCACCTCACACGTGCCCTGCTTCACCTGGTGCTGCCCTGATGGGGGCACAGGTAAGGGGTGGAGAGAAAGAAACACATCAGTGCCTTGAGAAGGAGTCAGGTTGTGCAGTCCTGCAAGATCCTGGATCTCCCCAGCGCTGGCTTAAATCCGCCGGAATGTAAAGAAGCAAAGCGTCTTGTAGGATCTGGCTCATTCCTGAGTTTATATACCAATCTTTCTTATAAAATTATTTTTTACAAGTCAGTTTTCCAATCTATCTTCCCTCACCTTAACAAAGCATTACTGAAAAGCACCATGAAAAAATACACTTCTGAAACACTGCTTTGGCTTTTATAAACTAAGTTCTCAGGGAGAAGAGCAGTTTGGAGTTTTCAGTTAGATGATGAAGGCAAAAAGACAGAACATGCCCCTCTTCCTTTGCCTTCCTGACACCCAACAGGTTTTATATTTAATTCTTTCCCTTCATGAATGGACACAATGGGTAGGATAATATTTAAAATAAGAGAGACTTCTTAAATAGTAAAAAAACTTTTTAACACATCAATATGTAAGCGCAGCTTGCCATGTTTGTCATCATGGACAGGCTGAGAACAAGGTAATCTGTAAAGTTGTCATGGATAGTCAAGTTTTGTCCAAAAGGAAAAAAAAAAAAAAAAACACTCCCAAACTCTATGGATTTCTTCAGTTCCCTCCCAGAAACTTCTGAACAAACCTCTGATAAATATTGTGTCCTCCTGCTTTTCTCATTATTCACTGTCCCCTATTTCTCCACGTTTATCATTCCCCTCCCTTTCTCTTCCTTTCACGTCTCACCTCACTGCTCCTTGCAGCTGATCATTTTCCTCCACTGCCAAAAACCTCCTCTCCATCCTGCCTAAACCTTCTCTCAGCAACTCCACAAGCCCCTCAGCTCCTTGCATAAATCATTTCCATGTCCTTACTTTCCTGAACAGCTTTCAAGTGCTTCATCTTGCATTTGTCTTGTCTTATTTAGAGCAGAGCCTTGGATGGCTCTTATCTGTGTTTGTAAAGCACCTTGTAAATTAACAGCACTACAGAGCAGGGCGAGTTACTTCATAGGAGAGCGAGACAGAGAGAAAACACTGAGAATAATAAAAATAGTCACCATCAAAGCAGCACAAAGTATGAGAAGAGAAACAGCCAGATATCGGTGTAGGTGTGTCTGATATCAAAGGCACAGAGAAAAAAGAAATACAGGGAGAAGGGAGAGAACTCTCCATGAACAGACAGTCAGTCCTCCAAGTGACAAACCTGAAAATTACCCTGCTCCCTCCTCTCTCAGTGTTTGCTCTGTTTGAAGGCTTTTGTTTGGTTATTTTGGACTGGTTTGGGTTTGGTGGGTTTTTTTAATTTTGTTTTTTAACAGTGTCTGCTGCTAACTGACATCAGGCACACCCTTACAAATGAAATTTTACTGAGGGATTAAGATCACTGCAATTTTTGTGCAAAAAATGTTATGACTTGATTAGGTGTGAAATCTTAACTTTCAAAAAGAGTTAGCAATGTTATTTAGGCTTCTATAGGAGTTTGTTAAAAAAAAAAAAAGTATTAAATACATACTTATAACTTTTTTAAAAAGTTGGCTTGGCAGTGTTTCTCACTGTGTATGTTTTGGTTTCACAAGTATTTCAAGCACAGCTGAAATACTCGTGAAAAAACACTTGGCTGCCTAAATTTTGTTGCCAAATTTGTATTCATAACAACCTCAATGGACAAGAAACTATGCATATTCGATCTTGGAGTGGAAATGTAGTGTTCTACTTGAGCATTCAGCTTTTAAAAAAAATTATAGATACAGAGATTTTTACAGGTTTTTTTTTTCCTTTTTTCCCCTGAGGACAAAGCTACACTACTTTTAAGCAAAATGTGCTACAGCAAAAAAAAATGCATGAGGTATTTTACAGCAAGTTGGCAAAATGCTGAAGATAACATAAAAGTACCTTACAGAACCACTGTAATAAGTTTATTGGCAGACTCTGACTTTTCATGCAAGTACCTAATACCCATATAATAATAATCATGGAAAAAAATGAAAACAGCTAATATTCAGGAGGACAGCAGCTTCTCTGTAAACCAATATGGAAAACAAACACACCAAAGGGAAAGCAAATTTGCCACTTCATCCCGAAGTATTGTTCCTTAAAATGCTTGGAGAAAAGGTGGCACAAGTTCTGACAGAAAAGATTTTGCAAAATGAGATTGCTAATTTAAGAGAGGTTGTTAATTTAATGAGGTTGTTAATTTATTTATTAAATAAATTTAATATTTATTTCATTATCTGTTTATTAGTGCTACAGCCTGAATCAAAACTCTTTGGAGAAAATGTCCATTGTTTTCCTATAGTGCCCACTGTGGTGGCCCTGCATTCACTGGAATCAACAGCAAAGTTTCAATTCACTTCAGGAGGGCAAGGTCAGAGTCTGGTTTGTCTCTTGAGAATGAGATTTTATAAGGGAAGCAATAAAAAGCAAAAAATTTGAGCTGCTCAGGCCACATGTTTGCTTTGCCATGTATCTCATCTGAAAGATCAAGTGGCCAGGCCTTGTCCTTAATCAAAGTCACTATTCACCAGATATCAGATGCTGAGATAAGAGAAGAAACCTTTTTTTTCAGGAGGTATATCATAAGAAAGGACAAGATCCAGCTCCAAGGATCAATATGTAGAAAATAGAATGTCTATTTCCCAGCTCAAATCCTGCTTCCTTGAGGTGAACAGTCCTGTTAAGCAATACCAAAGGAAATCAAACACACTGGCCCTGAGCATACAGCCCCAAAAACCTGGGGCTCTCTTTCAATTATCTTGTTTGACTTTTAAAGCAGTGACTGTGCTGCCCTGGAGTGCCAGGAGTCAACACACACTGCTGTTTGCAGAGGGTGAGATTGAGTTTCCTCATGAAAGCAGCCCTTGGTGAAGGAGCTGTTTTTCTGTCACATTCCTGTTTGGCAGCTCCACAAGCAGGTAAGGAGAGGTGTCCCCTCTTCATCTCCTGGCAGGAGTGGGATGCCCAGGTTTGAAAACACCAGTACCACACAAGGGAAGGCAGCTGTCTTGGGTTATGTAACCAAAAAAAAAAAAAAAGGGTATTCTATTTCATCTGTTGAAAGCTGTTGGGGAGGTTTTTTTTTTTTTATCTCTTGTAACCCCAGGGGGGAGGGGGGGGAAGGCCTTCTAATAACAGACCAGCTGTTAAACCAGGTGGGGCAGGGTTCTTATCTCTGTCACCACTGTCCCCCCTTGGGGATATCTTCTGTTAATGGGCCATTGAGGCTCACCAGTGAAAGACACATTTCATCATCCATTGGGAGATGCTCCCCCCAGTGGGGAGGAGCCAACCATTCCTACCAAGATAAAAATTGAGATGTAGGAAGAACAAGTAGCCTCTTTTCCACTGGATTCCCAGAGGAAGACCAGACCCACTGGACCCTTTTTCTACAGGATCATCTCTACTCCACAGAACAACATCTCTTACTCCAGGAAGATTCATCTGGACTGCTTCCAACACCCTGACAGCAGGGTGTCAGGTCATATCTCTGACTCTGTCAGGGTTTTCTAGGACTTTTGTTTATTTGCCTTTTTTTTTTTTTTTCTGTACTCCTGCATTTGTATTTTTAATATTCCTAGTAAAGAGCTGTTATTCCTATTCCCATCTTTTAGCTTGAAAGCCCCTAATTTCAAAATTATAATAATTTGGAAGCAGAGCTCCAACTTTCCCTGACAGACACCTGTCTTGCCAAACCAAGACAGCAGCACTCCCCTTCCTCATCCCTGAAGCACAGCTCTGATGGAGTACAACAGTGGAGGCACTAAAAAGCCCCAGACATCTGCATGCATCATTTGCATTAATTGGATTGCCCTTGTAATAGTCTTTCCCCTCCTACACGCTCACATCGATATTTCCTCCTGCTTGTTCACACACGTCCTGACACTTTTTATGCTGTTGAGCACCATATGAATTTCTCCTTAATATTCAGACACATCTGTGAGCAGGTGCTGAGCAAATACTGGGGGTTAACGTGGCGCCTTTTGGTTCTGTTTTTTGCCAGTGTTCAGAAATCTAGAGGATAAACACTCATTTGCAGAGTGGTTTTCACATGTAAGAAAACTCATAGAAAATCTGAACCAACCCTAACTCAATCTGTTCCTCCCTAGATCTACTGAAATATGTGGTAGCTGCATTCAGGTGCCCAACAGCAGCAAAAAGGAGGAGTATAAGAATTCTCTCCTGAATGTTTTAACATTCATCTTGCACTAAATAAACCTTCCTCTTAGGTTTAAAGTACACTTAACATGCAGCTGAGATTATACTGACAGAAACATACAAGAAACACCTTAAAATATTTTATAATCGATGGATTCTCCAGAAGCAAGGTCATTAAAGGAGCAGGGACTGAAGAGTTTTTAAAATATGAAGATCACAGTAAGTGAATTCTATGCTGGACACATCAGGAAAGCCATTTCAGGGAGAAATGCAGCACAAGAGAGGGAGAAAAGCTGTGGGGAGCAAAGCCCATAAATTCATAGCCCATCGCCTGTAAACCTATCCAGATCTGCACCTTAAGGGCTGTCAGTGTTTGCAGTTGAAATTCAGTTACATCTTCCCTTTTTAATAAGAAAACTCTCCAAAGGGAGAAACCTTTTATCAGCAACACCACCACGTCACAGTCTCTGTGACAGAGCAAATTCTGCATATTGAAGAGAGAACATGGGCCAGCCAGTGGAGGGCAGGGAATGAGTTAATGAGTTTTGAAAACCTTTTACCAGCAGTTTGGCAGGTGTGTTGATGTCAATATCCTAATTCCCTCACATCTCTGCTTTTCCAGAAACCCCAGCGCTGCTCTGGTTCACTGAGGACTCTTCCTCTGCCTCCCAGAACAGGGCACAGACTCAGTGGGACAGGGCTCCCTAATGGAACAACCTCCAGGATACTCCCTGCCATGAATGTTGCTGTTTTCCATCATGAGATATCTACAGGTAACAACAGCCCTCAGGTGCCCAGGTCTGGAATATTTCTGAATGACCTCAAGTGGTGGCCACATGAAGGTTCTGTGACCATTTATTTGTCATCTGTAGGATTTTCATCCCAGGAGAAGTTGCTGTGTAGAGCTGCAAGACAACACCATGGGATTTCAGAGAGCACAGACATCTCGGAAGAGCAAGAAAATACAAACCAGGAAGTTATTAGGCTTGGACATTACAAACCAGCACAAGTGTTGTGGGTAGAGTTGACTCAATAATCACTACTGAACTGTTTATTCTCCGTGGTATTCTTAATATTCTCTGTATTATTCTTAATGCTTTTTTTCAACAAACATATTTGACAAGACCTTATTTTCTTCACAGAAGTCAGAGGGCAGATACACAATTAATACTTCTAAAACTCTTTGAAATGCTCAAAAGAAAGAGGGAAATACAATTATTGTTAATAAAATATCACTAAACCACAAGGAACATATCAAAGAAAGAGGTTTTCAGAAGGTTGCTAAACAATTCTGTCCACATCCATTTCATCTCTGTGACTAATTCTGATCACTAGTGCTGTCTCAGTGCAATATAAATGCAGGCAGCATGCCCCTACCAGAAATCCTGAACAACCACCTCCTCTTTCTAATTTCTTGGCTAAGAAACATAAGGAAAAGACAAATTTAAAGGGAGTTTTTGTCTCTGTTTCATAATCTGCCACCTCTGATGAAGAGAGATACTGTGCTGTGGAGAGCAAATCTGGAGTGGGATGAGCCCAGCTCAGCACATTCCTCAGAAAGGCTCAAAACCAAGCAAGCTTGGTCTGCACAAACCCAACTGCATCATTTATTTAAAGGGTAAGAGGATGGATGTCAATAGGAGGATGAACAGCTATGGAACTAAATATTGCAGACAACATTAAGAGAAACACATGAGTTTAGAAGTCAGCACTGATGCTGTTTGGAAGAGGAAAGCACTTTGAGAAGCTTGGTGCCAGTTCATCATCTGCCTTCATCTCATGCTGGCTTTTGCTTACAAATAATGAACACAGGAAGCACACACCAGAAGGCAAACATTGTTAGAAAACCACAAATATTAGAGGACATAACAAATGCTATTTTTCATATTCTTTGCCAAACATATTTGCAAGAACCAATCTGGCTCTCATAGCAAGGGTTTTCTGAGGGGTAAAAGGGGAAAAGGGGTATTTCTAAAGATGACAACTCTTTTCAAGAAAAGAAGCTAAAAATTTACATACCATGTTAGAGGCTGAGAACATCAGAAAAGCTTTTTCTCTACTACCATTCCGTCAGCTACTGGATTTTTTTCCTAATTTCACATTTATGTCACAAAATTCTATCTTATATGCTCTCCTCCTTCAAGGATTTGCAGTATATATGTATACACACAGAGACTTTCTCAGAAATTGCCTCTGAATATACAAATCAGTCCAGCTCCACTTTTAAAGTTCAACCTTTTCACTTATGGGCAGTAAGGGAGTGCTCAGAGATAGCCCAGAACTGCCACAAAAGCCCAGATCAGCTGTTCTAGGATAAATAGACAAGAAATATCTTCCCATAATCACCTGCCTATGATAGCAGGCAAAGTAAGATGTAACACACACAAGAAAAAAATTTAAAAAAAAAAAAAGGCAAAAACAAACACAAACAAACAAACAAACAAAACAAAACAAAAAAAAAACAAACAAAAAAAAAGGTGGGGTGGGGAGAGAATCCTGTTTCCTAACCATTATTCTTACAATCTCAAACACACTGCAGGATGTGATTCCTAATGCTAACATCTGTAAGAAATAAGCAAGAAAAGATACTACAATTTTCCAGAGGTAGGAATAGAGGCTGGAGCTTCCACAATGTGCAGGTTTCAAACCTAAGAGTTTTTCTCATAACTTAAAAAGTTACAGTTTTCGTTCTCATCAAGACATTTTTGCTTTTTTCATTGTGGAAACCAGCAGTGCAAAATCACAATAAAGATTTTAACTGGAAAACTGGAGAACCAGACCTGAACAACTTTAACTTGTTTCAGGTGAGAAGTGACATGTGGGGTAAAAAAAATCCCTCTCAAAACAAGAACTAAGTAGAGAGGAACATCATGGGTACAGTAGGTGTACCTCTGTATTTGAAAATAGGTGAGTGACCTCAAACCCTGATAATGAGACCCACAGAGTTAATGGAATCACAACCCCTCAGAGCAGGAGGAGGAAGCTGCTGACACAGCTGGAGAGAATCCTGTAGCACAGTGAGCTCTGCCACCAGTGTCAGGGGTCACATCCATATGGAGATTAAAGTCCCCTGGAATAAGTAGCACAGGTGACCTTAGATCAGACACAAGCACAGAGACTTCTCCAAGGAAAGCAGCATTAAATGTGAGTGGTCAATAAATCAAAACAGCTGAGAAGGTGCTGGGAATGAGGGGGGGGGAGGAGGGAAAAACTGCTGCAAATGGAAAGGTGGATGAAGGGTGACCTGGAAGCAAAAAACAAATTAAAACATGAGTGTCTCTATCTCCTGGGGTGCTATCTGAAGTCGATCAATGAGGACTGCTGCCTTTCAGATGGGCACCAATATTCATCCTGCTTCGAGCACACACATCACTTGTGCAGACAAAATCCAAAAAACCTCACAGGGCACCTCGGAGTAAAGCAGAGTTAATAATTTCCTACAGGGAGCTTCCTACTGTGGGGCTATTTTAGGTGAGGCAGAGGAGAAAATGCAAAGGAAAGATTTGGTTTTCAATCATAACTTGTAGCAAATGAGCAACATTGTGCTCTCTAATATAGAAGTATTTCCCAGGTGTCCCATTAACACTCACTCCTGCTATTACACACAGACCACTATTTTTCTCTCATTTGTTCCTTCCTTCACAAATTTATCATGAGAGAAAGGGAAGGAGAATGAAAGCAGTTCCCTGGAGAGATTTCTGCTTGCCTGAAGAAAGCAGGTACACACACATCCATACAGGCCAGCCTTGTGGTTACTCACCACTTTGTAAGCAAAAATTAAATTTTCTGCCTCAAGTGCGAGGGTTGATTTCCTCTTAAAACAGAGTTGTTCTCGGCATAGGAAAGCAAAAATAGCATATTTGAGACCACGAACTGAGAAAGGCAGTCCCATCCATGTCAATTATGAAGCCAACCTGCCCAGGGTGTCACTAACACAGCCCCTGCAGGCTCCAAGAGCTCACTACCATTTGCAGGTGCTCTCCACACCCCATCTCAGGGCTGTGCTTTTTGTCTCAGAGCAGCTTATTGCTGCTCATCTATGGCATGACAGAAGTTCATTTAGTAGCATCATAATCTTTAAGAAATTTAAAAGAAAAAAATCCCCAACAAAACAACAAATTTTTAAAGTCTTTCTCGTGCATGCAGCAAAATATATTTTGAGGATTAAGCCTTGTGCCTTCCTGAGCATTCCTCCATCACCTAAAATATCTAATGATCATTTCAGGCTTACTTGTGTAAAACAAACATTTGTAATCTACTAAATACCAGAGGTATTTTTAACCCAGTTCAAGGTCGTTCATCAGACTAGAATGGTATTTGTTTAGAGAGTATGAAGCGCTAATTGTCCTCTAAGTCATTAGGCTTTGCAGATTAAGTAAATGGAAGCTGCCAGAAAACAAAGTAGATGGTTGGGAAAAAAGGATTCTCTTCATTTCAAGTGAAAATTGAATCTCTATTCTCATGTCCAAATAGAATCAGTAAAACTGGGGAGAGCAACCAAAGAAGCACTGTACTCCATTTCACTGCTCAAAACTACTCACACTTCTGCTTTTCTGGGGTTCATTTTTATAATGCAAAGAAATATTTCCCTCCTTATATTACTTTGATGGGACTACAGAATAAAAGGACTTGGCCTGAATTTGACAGTTAGAGGTAGGCAAATAAATAATTATTCATTAATTAACCCTCACTTGACAATCTGTTCCAGAAAGATCCAGACATAAATGTTATCATTAAATGGTGTGGTTTATTACACTCTTCTGGTTGTCCTGTTTTACATTCTTAATTTACAAGACAGGCAGTGAATCCCTCTTTCCACTAATTACTCTGAGTTTATTAAAATCATAGAGCAGCATTTGTTACCATGGGAAGAACTGTCGTTTGCAAAAAGCAGACCCAGCAGATAAGACTGAATTTGAATGATAGATTTCACTGCTGAAGTGGGATAAAGTTTTCATGAGACAGGCAAATGGAATTCTGAGGAATGTTACAAGCAATCAGCTCAGTTAATGCACTGGGCAGAAGGCCATCAGCCCCTCAGCTGGTCTTTAATCTTTGGGAAAAACCCCATGTCTTGATCACCACTGATGAATTATTTTCAAAGTTTGTCTCATTTTATATCAGGATTTATACAGTTGTAATGATTACCTTGGATTTATCCCATAGAATAGACAAGGAAAGCATCACAGCAGCCCAAGGATAAGATCCAGCTGCCAGTTAAGCAATAGCAGTCATAAAACTAAATTGAACAAATGCATTGTTAACTCTGAGTGGCTTTAGGACTTCTGAGTGGCACAGACTTGATCCAACCTGGCTGAAATTTCATTGAACTTAAGTTGTTCTAACTGCTATACCCAGAAGTGCAAAGTATAAGGAAGTTTCCACAATGTCAAGAGACATTTTTTTAGTCAGCATTGTTGAAATAAAAAAAAACCCAAAACACTGCAGACTGCCCACCCCTTCATGCTGCACTGACAGACACACAGTAAAATATAATCACAATAAAATAAAGTGAGAACCAACCTGGTAACTGTTTCCCATGGGCTCTGTTTAAACTCCTGACCCCACCTTACACTGCTAATGAGAGAATAATACTTTAAAGGTCAGAATTCAGAAGTTGTCAGGGTCTGTACATTTCCTATTTTATACTGACAACTCTCTGTCAAAGCTTCACCCTTAATACTTCTTTTTCTTTTCAAGATTCTGCAGCTCTCTTGAGCCTTTCAACTTTCACTTTTTAATCTTCTTTACCTAAGAATAAAGGTGCAAGACTAAAATTTTAACATTAGAGTCTCAGGCTGTAACCCAAGAAAATCCCAGAAGGGTGCAGTTCAAAGAGCCAAATGTGGAAATCTCTGCTCTGTAACTGGGCATGCACAAGTGGGTGCTGCCACAACACACAAACTCTGCTGTCTCCCACCTTATTTCCTCCATGCCATTTATATTATTAACACTATTATTTTCCTCAGCACAAAGAAGTCAGTCTACAGCTACTTATACGTAAATCTAGCTTTTTTCATTTGGCAACTAGCAACAATAAAGATATTTCACCCAGGATTAAAATGTGAATTATTACACAAAAGCTGCTTGGATCAGTAAAGACAGAGTGTTAACACACCCGTCTCAGAAATGAAAGAACTATCAGTTAAAACTTTTTTTTTTGTTCCACACATCCCATTCCAAGCATCGAGCTCTTCCATTCTTATTAAAATTGACAGTCCCTGACAATGATTAGGTAGATCTTCCATTTAAATTAAGCCATCCAGCTTGGAGTGAAAAGTTAAAAAATAACTTTATAATGGCACAGAAGCCACCATATCCTGTAATATGCACCACAGAAACAAACTGGAGAGCAGCACCAAAAGCCTCCCCCTGCACCACGTCACAGCTTTGACAGAGAGACCACAGCTCTGGGAGAAAATCTGAGAGTTTAATCCTTGAATCTAATTCAATCCTCACTGCCATCACTCACAGGACTAAGAGAGCTCTTGACTCTTGCAGATTATTGTATTTGGAAGGGGGTTTTTGACCATGAGATGGAAATTCACCCCCCAATAACTGAGCACATTTATTTTGTGATGCAGCAGATGCCATAACTGCATTTCCCTGTGCCTGTAGGAAACCAGACAGACACTGGCTTAGCTCCAGGACACTTGACAAAGCGTATTTGGATTAGAAGCTCAGAGGAGGTAGAATTGAAGGGGAAGTCTCAAATTCCCAAGGGCTTTTGAATGTCCCATTCTTATGTTGGCAATGAAATCTATTTGAAATCAACAGCAATTAGATGTTTAAACAGCAGGAAGGCACTTGGATATTTTTCTAGATGTCGGCCAGAAAAAAATGAATGATGTATGTAAGTCTGAAAAGGAGATTTACTTCATTCACCACAGAAGGGAGGGATTGCTCTTTTTAGCAGGAACACTTGTCACAACTGGGCAAATTGCACAAACAGTGTGGTGAATCTGTCCCTTGGAAGTATCCCAGCCAGCTTGTCAGATTTGACAAAGTTTCATTCTTACCAGAAAACAACAGGCCTCCTCACCTGGTGAATTTTTCCTTGGCCCTGATAAGACTATCAGCAAATGCAGAGATGAATTAGAATAGTCATTAAGGAGACAGAGCATAAAAAATGAGCCACAGGAAAGGTCAGAGCAAGCAGGGTGAGTGAGGAAGAGCACGTGCCCTGTCCCCACCGCTGCAGATGTGAAGGGAACAACCAAGGGAGAGAAGCAGATGTTCCTGTTAAAGTTGTGCAAATTTCCTGGCTGCTTTCAAGGATAATGGAGCAGCCATAGGTGGCAGGAGAGGACATTGTCATTGCCTTCTGCAGTGCTGCTTAGGCTCCCCCAAGAGCCATTGACTTTAACAGCAATGCTCCAGCATCTCCTGCCTGGCAAAGTTAAAGGTGACCTGGCACAGTTGTCATTAGTTTCGCTCTTTCACAAGGATGCTACTCTCAATAAAGCAGTTGGGTTTTCCTCTTGAAGTCAGCACATTAAAAAGAGGAAACTTTTAACAGGTTTTTTTCTGATCGTAGTCTCAAAAAAAATTTCAACCCACAGTTTATGGGAGGTTTTCTACCCTTAAAAATTGTGTTGACTTAAACTCACTAAAAAACACTTTCTGCCAGTGTGGTTGCCTTTTCTTGATCTCAAAGCACACATTGGCTTGCAATATAAATTGTCAGAATAGTGGGTAGCTTTGAAAATCCGTGGACATTGTGAGATTACATTCAGTGTCCTTTTGAAACTCCAGCTCAGCAGGGACAGGGAGGGAAGCAGCCATGGTTTGCAATAGCTGTTCCTACAGAGCAGCAGCAGCTCCCTAAAGGCACATTTCTCTGCCAGACCCCTTGATGAAGGTCCTGAGAAGCCAAGAAAAGGTCAGTGTAATCTGTAGTGAATCCCAGCAGCAGGAGAGAGCTGCATTAGTGCCCCTGTGCTGCTCAGCCCTGGACAACTTGCTGGACAGCCCATGGAAAAGGACCTCCCTCCCATTCACACCTGCTCAACTCCTGTTATTTTCAAAGCTTCTCAGGATGCTGTGTGGGGTTGGACTGCCTCCCTCACACTGTTCTTGGAGCCTTTAAATGTGAACTTCCAGCAGCCTCTGCTTTAAACACGAACTGCTGCCCTGCCTCCTGCTGCTGGGCTCCCTCCAGTGCCCACGCCAGAGGACTCGTGTCCAGCAGCATCATCACTGCCCGGCAGGCACTCCCAGCAGCAGGAACCTGGCCAGAATCCCATTAATATCCTCCTCTGCCAGCACAATCCAAGAAAACAGCAGAAATTCTGTCTCCTATCTGGATAAGAGAGAATGAGACAGCCAGGGAGAAATCCACCGGGCAATTTTTCTTCAGTGAATTTTTTCTTATCAACAGCCCTGAGAGCTCCAGCTCACTGCAAACCAAACACCAAATCTGAGGGCACTTCCCAACTGCAGCAGGCAGGGCTGGCTTAGGAACAACACCTCGAGGTAAAAGGTTCTGTATCCATCACTAATCCATCAAGGCTTCCTGATCCTAAGTGATTGCAGCCCGTAATTATTTGCAAGCCCCTCTTACAAGCACAAGAAATTACAAGATTTTCTTTATAGTGACTATCCACCTTCAGAGCATGCAAACCTGACCAGCTGAGATTAAACAGTAGAATTTACAGGTTGGTTCCTGCTCTACCACTTCCCTGAAGAGAACTCAATTGTCAGCACACTGACAGTCCTGGCTAGCCCAGTTTAATTCTGCCTTGAAACAGAACTTTCAAGGAAAATAACTCACCCACTTGAGCTGCCATGACTTTTCTTAATGAAATAGTCCGAGTCCTGTAATGTAAAAATACCTAAATTCCTGCATTTAATAAAAATATGAGTTTTGCTTAACAAATATTATAAAATGTTATTGTTAGGGAACAGGCAAGGTGGTATTCAACATGACAATGCAGAAATAGAAATGGCTTTTCAAGAGTCTTTTGTTATTTCATGTGTGATCAAATCCCTGCAAGCTTTCTGTTTAAATACTTCTAACAAAGTCATTTACATATTACTCCTGAATTACAGGTGAAATGTAATTATTTTAATTGCAGTCTCCACCAAGCTTCTGAGAGCACAAAAATGGCAATACAGAATCTAAGGTAAAATTTCCCCTTTATTTTTGGGCAAAGGTTAAGGGAGAGACAGAAATGAGGAAGACTTAGAAGATACTAAAATGAGTATAAAAAAACTTACTGGGTTTGAAACAAGAAAATCCAGAAAAAGATAACATTCCTCTGTGAATCAGTGGCTCTGATAAGGCAGAATACATCTAGAATGAGTATTTTAATTCATCCTGAAATCAGTGGCAGATGTCCTAAGGTTATCATAAATATGTACACTTTGGAAATAGCCTTAGCTGGGAAGGGATCTGGCTTCAGCAATAAAACCCCAGAAGAGCTCACTTACAAGCAAGAAAACAGGTTTCTCACTACCCTGTTCTAAGCACCCTATGTTCTGTGAGGCTGCAAAATAATGATTTATCTTTAATCACAATTCAAAACTACACAGCAAACCAGACAGAAGAGCTGGCAGTGAATATGGTCATAATCTGACCTGGCCACATTCAGAGTGCTTCTGACTCCAAGTTATACAAAGCTATGGTTTACAAGCACCAGAGAGGATTAGACCTTCAGATATTAAAAACATCTGACACTTCACTCAGAGTGCCCTACTTTTACCTGAAGGAAATTTGCCATGCAAGTTTCCTAAAAAAGCAGGGAAGCACCAGAAACCACATCCATTGCCAGCACCTACAGTTTCCCATGAGTAAATTGCACATTTCAGCATCATCTGTTCCTCAGAGGAAACTCAAACACATCCCAGAGGAGAGAGCTGGACTGCAAACCACCACAAAGGTGTGATTACACCAGGACAACTTCAAGGAATCCACATGAGAGTGCCTGAGCCAAATGTTCTGCACTGCTGGTGCATGAGACAGTCAAAGTAAAGTGTGATAATCACAAAATGAGACAATCAAAGAAAAGTGTTATAATCACAAAATCTGACAGATTTTGTGATTTCAATGTTGTTTGTGTTTCAGTGTGTTTCAATGTTGTTTTGTGTTTCAATGATTTTGACAAAATCATTGGTTTGAATTAGAAAAAATTAGGATTAGAAAAATCACCTAGTTCCAACCTGCCTGCCAAGGGCAGGGACTCCTTTCTCCATCCCAGTTTACACCAAGCCTCACCTAATCTGGCCTTGGAGACTTCCAAGGATGGGGCAGCCACAGCTTCTTTGGACAGACACCACCACAGTCAAGAAGTTCTTCCCAATATCCCATCTAAAGCTGCTTTATTTCAGATTGAAGCCATTCCCCCTTCTCTTGTCACTACAGGGCTTTGTAAATGAGTCTCTCTCCATCTCTCTCATAGCCCCCCTCAGTCCTCACAAGGATTTCTGTGCTCTCTCTCCACACAGCCCACAGTACAGTGCTCTGATGGACCCAAATAATTTCCAGGAAAGAACTTGGAGGAGTTTTCAAGCATGTCTTCCAACCTGACTGCAGCAGTGGGGCACCTGAGGGCCTGAACCACTGAATTTCATATAAATTTCACCCCCTACATAAGTTTTAGGTATAATTACCTTAAATATCAAGTATTTTAAATATCAATAGTAAAATCTCAGACCACCAACACCCTCCTTTAGCTGCAAAGGCTGCCCTTTTTTTCACTCCTCTTGAAACCCATTGAGCCTGTGAGCCAGGGTGGGTTTGTCCCCAGTGTGCCCTGGCTTCACATTTATTCTCTCACACAGGAAAGGCACTGAGAGCACTGAATTGGCACCTGTGGGTATCTTTTACAAGCTAGTGAACAGCAGGGTGTGTCAAAAGAAGAACTCAGCTCCCTTCCTACTGAGAACTATTCCACTTTTCAGTTTGTACTCATTAAATTCCACTATTAGACATGAAATCAGACGTGTTATTTGGCAACAAACCTGGCATCTATTTGCAATGGTCTAGGAAAAAAAACCCAGTATTATTTCTCCTTCAGGAATGCATTTTGCTCTCTAAGATTAAAAGGTGCAGTCTTTTGAAAATCATAACTCATTTCTCCTTTCATTTATTTAAAGTCATTGACATTTTATCAGGAACTTCAGTAATACATTGTTATTCAAAGAACACTGAAGTTGGGTAAGAGAGAATAGATTTCTATTTCTTCTAACATTCCTGTCAGTTCAAACCAGAAGGATATATTTTCAGTTAAAATTTTACATGTCAGAAAAAAATTCTAATCAGTAGAGAAGAAAAAGTTGTTAATGTAGACCCCATAAAACCTGAAAATACCGCAAGTGAAGAAACAGACATATTTGTGCATGAAACATCTTGTCAAAATGAGGACTACCCTCTTTAAAAGAGTTTCTCAGCTTGGATTTCTCCCTCCCAACATTATGAGAACAGAGCTGTGTCTGATGATGATTCCCAGCTTAAAGCACAGGGAAATTTCATACAAGAGGGGATAGCAATGATCAGGATAAAGAGATTCTGTGTTAGAGATCCAGCACACTGCCAGCCCAACACACCAACCTTTGTCAGCTTCTGACTGATTTTAAGCATCTGTACAGGGGTGGATTGTTAGGTACTTTATGTTTTATATTATTATATATTATTATGGCACACAGACCATTTGTGAGGAGTCTGTTAGAATGGAAAACAGCTTTGTTTGCAGGGTTCTGGAAATGGTTTCCTCAGATACCTTCACACTGGAAGGTGACTCTTTCGTGGGGGCTGAGCAGGGACCCTTTTCTCTCAGCTGACACCTCTGACCACACAAAAACATGGAAAGTGATGAATTAAAATACTGAAAGACAATCCTGGAGCAGGGAGTGAGCAGTTTCTGGCTAGAGGCAAAGAGAAAACTTTCAATAAGCAATCAGGCCTGGGTGAAAAGGTAAATGCAACATGGTTTGTTCTTGTCCTCAGAAGTACTGAACCAAGACAGGCAATTAGGCAAAATGAGAATGGACTCAGTGAAACAATTTGTTATTTGTTTATTATTCACTAACATCTGATAGAGACTCCACAGAAACAAAATCCCTTCCTGGAGGTCTTTGCCTTGCTTAGAACTCATTACCCCAGAGACTGGAGATATCACTGATGCTATTTTAATCCACTAAGCTGCTGTTGCTTAGCTATGTGGCAATTCTTATAAAACTCTGCTCTGCACAAAGCAAAATCTTCTCTCTCCTGGCAAGAAGTCCTTGAACTTGAAGGTTTGAATCTCTAGCAGCTCAGACTGTGGCAAAATGACTAGTCATAATAGCAGTGCAGGATAATGCCTTGTATTTTCAAATTTTAGGTTTTGCTGTACTGTATTAGTGCACATCCAGCAGCTCTTGTCACCAATAATTACTATCCCACAGCAACTACACTAAAATACCCACCAATTAACTAATTTCATTTTGACAGTTTTAGAAGCAGAAGAGGAGAAATATTGATGTCTCTGAAGCACAGTCAGCAGCTGACACACATCTTCTTTCTATCCAAAGGAGCTGCTGTCAAATGAATTGCTTAAAAAGGTATTTGAGGTGATTCTGTAGAACACAGCAAGGATGCACTGCAGAGCCTCCTGCAAGTATTAATTCTTGGGGGGCTATTAAGGTTGGCACAAACAAAAAATACTCCTTGGTGGCAAGAAATGACAACCTGAAAAAAGCAGTATTTATAGATGGACAGTATTTTAAAGGCTGAGAATAGACATTTCCTCTAAAAAATAAAGCAAATCTTGACTTTTTCAGCAATATGCACTAAATATTTAATAAGGGATCCTGGAGCTTGGGAAGTTTTAAGACACTGTGTTAGAATATTGAACTAATAAGCTGCTCCAGTAAGCCTCTAAATACGTACGTTAAACATTACCTAGTTTATTTTAATTATTTAACACAGAGACTGAAGGAGGTTAATGTGACCCAGTGGACTTGTTTATGTTGAAAACTATTGCCTCTCCTTAGTCAAAAATCTGCATGCTGAGCTGCATCAGAGCACAGAGCTACAAGGGAGCCATAAGGAACAGAGGTTTACAGCTGCCTGCTAACACCAGGGTGGGAGTGTTTGCACCAGGGCTGTGCCTGCACTGAGGCACAGCCCATAAACAAAGTCAGGCCCATTAATTTTATTTACATCCCCTGGAAAACTAAGATACCTAAGTTAGAGGTGTAGCTGAGAATGCCCTGGATGGTGGGGGATATTGCTTGTTTGCAGAATTTAGTTTTAGAAATATAAAAAGCCCCATCATTTACTCTTCAGTTCAAAAATTCCAATAGCTAGTGGTCCTTCTCTTTCTTCACACTATGGATGATACTTCATTTGGCTCCTCAGCCTGGAGAGAAAGCTGCCTTCACTAAGCCACAGAAAACAAAGAAATAACTCAAACCACCCAGAAAAGCTCAAGTGATAGAGGATAGGTACTGAATATTATGGAGATAAAATCAGCTCTGCAGTCTTCAACATCCATCCAAAAAGGAGATGAGGGAAAGGCAACTCTTCATGGCCCCTGTGAGGAAAGGAGGGGAATAATCCAGTTTGAAGCAATGCCAGCTAAGACCCAGCATATTCACCTGGATATCTCCTCTTTACAAGATTAAAAGTTAGTCTTGCTTAAGTAAAAGGCTTGAGTTTCATTTTAACTGGTTGTCTTGTTTATCAAAAGAAATCTTGTTCAACAGTTGCTTTCACTTGTCCTTGGGAATGCCAGCACAAGCTGAGGCTTATGTTCCTTCTTGTCCATGGAATGCAAAATCATCCATCTCATGCACAGCATAATGTGCCAATGAACAACATGGCTTAGCTCTGCAAGGTCTCTGCTTCAGAGCAATGTTCAGAGCATCATTCTGATTCTATAAACTGTATTTATAAAATAAAGGTTGTCACAGAATAAGGAGAAAAGCCACTGGGAGCAGAAGAGAGGGCACCCTTAGAGGATCAGCTGGCAGAAGGAAAACACTGGAGTTCACCATGCTAATGGAGTCACATGCACTCAGAAGGGAACATAAAATGAAAATTATGTATATATGTTTCCTAGAAACAGAGAATCCTCTGTGCTAGAGCAGTCCCATCAGCAGATCAATGCACACAGCCCTGTGCTGCTCTACCATGGGAGATCTACTGGCTTAAACCTGCAGGATCCTGCCCAAAGGGGTGGCAAACACCAATTTCAGCTTCACAAGAGACCTGCTCTGCCACCTCCACCCCTTCTCCCCACCATCACCTTCTTGGAGTTTGTAAACATGGGTGACCATGACTGTGTTTTGTTTCTAACTCATTGCTCTGCTTGAGTGAAAGGTGTGGTATTTTTAAACCTTCATGAGATCCAGGTGCCTAAATTCCACAGCTATTCAATTTCCAAGGTTTAAATAAGCTGGGGGCTGTGCTTTGGAGCTTTGCCCTGTAGAAAAACAAAACTTCATGAAAATTACTGATCTCGCAGTAAAAACAACCTGATTTTCAAACAACGCTGAGGTGAAACGATGCAAAACCCCCAAGTAACATCAACATCATCTTCAATCACCTAAAAATCTCAGGGAAATCAGTGAAGCAGAAACTCATCCCCACAAAAAGAATGTAATAATTAGTGATTCCAATGTTTCATCTGAGAGTGAAGCCAGGGGGTACCAGAGTCTTTTCTAACGCC
>VXBR01004380.1:1201734-1223708 GCA_013400215.1 Cisticola juncidis
AAAAAAAAAAAAGCCTAAGTCTTAATTTTGTTGGCTTATTTTTCCTTTTCTGCAGGAATTTCATTAATGCTGTTCTGTAAAGCTGTCCCAGAACTCGGTTATGTGCCCGGAGAGCTTTTAAAGGAAAAGTGCTTACTCGCTTGGCATCTCCCTCCAGCCCCTCCTAGCTCTAATTACAGGGTACAGATTAAAAATACAAATTAGTTCTAGCATTGCATCCTTGGCCTTTTGGGGATGAAAAAAAAAAAAAAAAAAAAAGGAAAAAATCCCAAAAACACACAGAGCAAAAACATAAACAAAACCCCAAAGAAAAAAAAATAAACTCTGGAGCACCCAACCTAAGGTAAAATGTTGAAGTCAGCTGTTTGTACTGGGATGGGGGGGAAGAAAAGATGAAGTCAAATTAAAAAAAAAAATCAGTACAAAGCTCACATGCCCGTGGCAGTCTTGCTTGAGTCCAAAGTTGTGCAGCATGCAGGTGACATAATTAGGTCACTGGGGGCAAGGCTTCTTAGAACTATTATATAAAGAAATCCATAAAAGTTCTCAAATTACACACCTTCCAGACTTCAAGGAGGTTCAAAACACCAACTCTGCAAGTAACCTGTGCAAGTCCTTCCCAGCAGTACAAAGCACTGCAGTTATATTACATCATTATTTTGTTCTCAGCTTGCAATTATTTATGGGACCCTGCTAAACATATTTTATAACTTTGTCACTGAACACAAAACAACATTAAAGAAATTAAAGGTGAGCTACTCTTAGTGTTTCCCTGTCATTTGAGGATGAGGAATGACATTTTTCATGTAATAAATGTGACTAATAAGAGACTTCAGGTAGGATTTTCAGCAGGGTCTTAAGGGAGCACTGAAAACAGTGACCTTTCCTGTTCAGCACTCTGCTGATTATCTAATGGATGATATTTAATCCATGATGATATCTAATGCATGATAGCTCAAAGGGATGATCTCTAATAATCAAAATCTAATGGGACAGAAACCAAGTATGAGTTGGACACACACATGGGAGCAGCACAGGTTGTGCTGAGAGGGAGGGACCCCAGAATTTGGGTCACAATCTGCACTGAGAGCAGCCTCTGCTGGCCCAGCACTCTCAAAAATAGGTGGGGAGTCAGAGACAGGTGGAGGCACTGTAAAATAGCATCACTGTAAAATAACATCTATCCTGCTCCTTCAGGGTTTAAGAGGTGTTTGAAATTCAAGGTACATGCACGGTTCCCCTTTAGGAAAGCTCTGTGAAATGCAGAGTCTCACTAAACTCAGCAAACCACACCCATCTCCTGTTTTCTGCAGCAGTTCCATTTACTCTGAACCATTTCATAATTAATTCAGAACATGCTGGACAGTTGGGTTGACAAATATCATAATAAACAAGAGCAAATTGAAATTGAACCAACTAAAGAGAAGAAATAACTTGCTTAGGACAGAAACGAAGTATTGTTCTTATCAAATGTAGCAAATCCCAACACTTGGAACAAGACACCAGCATCAGGATGAACTCAACAGCAGCCTGTCTACACCAAAGTTAGGTTGCCTAATTAATCTCTTGATTGCACTGTATCTTTTCATAATGAATATACAGGACCAAATCCCAGTACACCTCTAAGCTGTACCCTTAAAACTTCCAAACTCCCCTAAAACTCCCCATTTTCATATGGATTATTTTATATGACTGCCAGCTAGAGCTGTTCCATCCTCTCCATGGATTTTCCATCTTCTGTCACCTGGAGCAGGCACAGCATCCCACAGGGCCAGGCACAGACCTAGATTAATAATGCTAATGAAATATCTTCCCTGGATGGCACAATTAATCCTAACTAAGGGACCTCTTTATTTTTAAAAAAATTCTCCTTCAAAGAAATTTTTGCTTTAGGCTTTTAAGCCAACCAGATAAATCCAACAGCTGGGAGAGTCATGTAAATGGAACAGCCCCAATTTCCATAGTGCAGCATCAGATAATACATTCAGCCAGTGCTGGTGGTGATAAGTTTGAAACAGTTTTGTGTCACTGTATCTGCAAGCAAGTTCAGAAGGAGGTGAAAAAGTTGCCAAAATCTTGTTTCATTCCAAGATTAAGGGCTGTAACAGAGGTCAAGTCTATAGCAGCTCCAAGTTTGCATTTCTTTTTCCATGTAGCAATTTTCCTCACTTCATTGTCTCCATATTCTTGTCTAAAACCATCATAAAGACCTGTGGCTGGGACTAAGTCTATTTTACATATCCAAAAGGAAATACTGTGGATTTACAGTTAATAACTCAGTATTTATAGCCCTGCTGTTCTAGGGAAATAGTCTGTTCTGATCTCATATTTCCTGCTTGCAACAAACAGCACTATCCTTTTTGCAACCACTTAATGCCATATTCACACCCTGGTAAACACAAGTATTTTCTCTTAAACTTAACCACCTCCAAAGAAAGCAGGTGTGATATTTCCTAAAATAGAGATTTGTACAGTTATGGGTCTCTCTTCAACATGAGAAAGACCCACAAACATTAAAATTTAAATAATAGTAACACTCTGGGAATCTAGGTAGAGCCTGAATTTCAATCAACAAAACAGAGCTTTTGAATTTTTAACATCTGGTCTCTTGCAACTAAATGTTGAGAGTCAATGTATATTTTTTTAATTGCTCTTGGCTAATTAGTAAATACTGTAACTGATAGCAAGATATATTTTCTCTCACAGTGTCAGAGTCCACACACAAATAGCTAAAACATACAGCAGTGACACTGAGGTGAACTGCCCACACTTTCACCCTAATAGATTGTTAGCCTTGGAGGTGAGCTGGATCTCATTTAAATACTGGCACACATATAAAATATTGCAGGTCTGAGCACTCAGCATAAAATCCTGACATTTGGTTATGAAACATTTAGTTATTACATATGCTTATAACATAAATGCTAAACATCTTGATGCTATACAAGATGTTGTTGCAAATTTTAAGAAACATAATTTACATTTTAAATAGGCTCAGAAATTCAGATACGGTTGCTAACACGAGGATAGTAACATGAGGAATGTGAGACTGCTCAAGGTCAAACCTAATTACAAAGCCTGCTAAGATGAGGATCATCTTTTAAGCAGTGCAAAATTAAATTTTTTGTCAGCGCTATCAGGCAGTAAATACCTGCCTGTTTTAATTGCTGCTGATACAGCCTAATGAAACTCGGAAAGGAAATGCTCAGGCACAGTTTCATTTTCCTTCCCAGGTCAGGATGTGCCTGACAAGCAGCAGCTGACCTGGAAAAATCTGACCCTGCCCTCGGAAAACCTGCGACAGCAACACCCGTGCTTGGAACTGCAGAGCGAGCTGCGCCTCTCCTGGATACACAGAGGCAAATAAAAGATGAAGAGGGAGGAAAAATCCCGTGGAAATCCGGGAATGATGCTGCGAGCGGGAGCGCAGCTCGGGCAGGGCCGTGCTGCCATCCAGCGGGGGGCTGAGCGCAGGGGCCGGGCGGAGCTCGGGGGAGCCGGCCAAGGGCACAGGGATGCTCCGGGATGCTCCGGGAGGCTCCGGGATGTTTCTCCTCCCCCTGCACAGCAAGGCTGAAGCTCGCAGAGAAAGGAAAATTGTCGGATTATGCCCTTTTCTGACCCAGAGTTGCGGCAGCTGAGAGGCGTTTTTAAAACTTTTATTCCATTTTCAGTCTCACGTGAAGGGTGTGCCAATATAGGTGTTACAATTCACACCGTCACCTTCTATTTCCTAACCAGCAACCCAAACTATTCCCTAATTACAATACATTATAATCGTTTCTTAGCCTATCAGCTTTTGCCACATCATGCTGCTAATGCCTTAAAGCAAATTATCCAAAATTACCCCTCGTGGGTCCTGCTACAACACACCTTTTCACACCTCTATTTCTCCAAAGTATCCAGTATTTATTTGCAAGGCCATCCTTTGAAACTTGTTTCTAGTTCCATTTCTCTCTCAGTTCCATTTGTCCTATTCCATGGCATTTCTAAGTTAGCATTTCTTATCTCAGAGTTTGCATACAGATGCAAACTTTGTCAGGCTTTGAGAATTCTCTACGAATCTGTTTCCCACAGAAAATAAAGCAGGGGCTGAGTGAGGAGTCTGCTCCTTCTGCTGGAGGGCAAAAGAGGCACCTCCTGCCCAGGTACCCTCCTGGTGCTGCCTGAGATGGGCTCAATCCACTTTGACCCTGCAGCTCTTTAAACTGGTTTTAGATGCTGGTTTAAGGTGTTGTAGCTGAGAGAGGAATGGTTACACACAGAGCTTTGTGCAAGATCTTATCTGTCTGATACCAGCACAAATTCCAAGTCTTCACATCTAGAATTTCATTGCACTTAAAATGGAAGTTCAGCACGTACCTTGCACAAAGCCATTTGAAAAATCCTCCTGGCTGCTAATCTGCTGTGATAGGTATCTAAATATCTTGTTAAATCTAGCTTTAAAAGCCTGCATCTGCCTTGTTTCAGTGCTTGGGAGCTCAGAATATGTGTAGAGCAAAATGAGACTTTGATATTCTGCTATCTACTTATCATCTCATAGATAACAGAGGGGCTAAGAATTTGCAAATGATAGCATAACATTTTCATTATCAACATCATTACTTGTGGATGATGAAGCAGAGACAGTGACAACAATTTAAAGGCAATTCAAATTGTTAGGGTACCATGTACAGGGCAATTTATGAAGAAGGTAAATCTCTGATGCTAATAGGAGTCTACAGCAAGACATCAATGGCACAAACTCCTCCAAATCAAGGAGAGGGGGAGGGAAGCAGGGGGAAAGTGGGCTGACTTGGGACCAGAAAAGAGGAAAAGACAAAACTTTCCTCAGCAGTTTAGCTGCACAAGCAGTACTCTGCTCTGTGAGATGCTGCTGAGACAGAGGAACAAGTATCAGTCCATTTTTCACACCTTCATATTTCCTGTAAAATTGCTACAAGAAACATAAAATGATGATCTATCCACTTTTAATTGAACCCATCTTTAATCCCACTGCACAGAATTCTCCCAAAGAGCAGCAGTGGTGTAGCAGTCAACAAAGAAGATGATGTTTTATTTTTGGTGTGTGGGAACAAACAGGTGAACTGTGACTGATAAACAACACTTACCAGTACCTGATATTCAACTACACCACTGATGGAACGGGAGAATCATAATCCACATTTCATCTGGTTTGGTTATCTCGGGGTTTTTTGCAAAGTTGAAAAGCCTGTACAGTCAGACTCACAGAAAATCAGGGGCACAACCAGAACTCTTTAACTCCTCAGAAAGTCCTGAGTGCTATAAACGCTCCACTGGAGTCACAGAAAAAGCCAGGGCTGCCCTGTGATTATAGGCTGTGCATTGCACCAGGCAGTAAATCAGCTTTTACAGAGAACCTGCAGAGTATCTGCCTTGATTTGCTGCCACAGGTTCAGCTCAGCTCTGTCTGAGCAGACACCCAGCCCAGGACACTCCCAGTGCTTAATTTCAGGAGAACTCACTTAGGATAGATGTGTTCTTTCAGTAAAGAGATATCTTTGATTTGTCTCTATACCAAAACACAATAAACCCATTTACCTCTTAAAAAAGTTAACTGGTTAACTTTTTAAAGTTAAAAAGACCATTAAAACCCTGATAATTCACATACCCCTCCAAACAAGACTTGCACAGCACCTAACATGAAGAGTAAGCTCAGCTTTGCACATTTCTGCACATTTCATGTGCAATTTGCACATGTTGGTTCTCAATTGCATTTTGAACTTTAGCACTTGTTTGGATACAGGAACTGCAGACTTAACTGAAAATGTACAATATATTATTTGATTCTAGTCAAGAGGTTATGTAACCATTAGTGCAGACCTATTTATCTCCCTCTCCTTTCATCATTCAGAAATTTAAATGTGATTTTTGAATTTCAATTGGCTATCAAGTTCTTGATGACATCATGAGACCCTGTCTCCACTGAAAGGGATTTCTGCCTTTCCTCTTCCTTGAAGCCTCACATCCTGTTCTCCCTGACATGCAGTCACAAAGCAGATAGCTTAAGTCATCAGATTTATGCAAAAAAGACTAAGTAGCCCTCATTGCCCCAGAGAGCAGTTTGCAATTGGATGCTGTTTTTACACACACCCTTACTGAAGCACGGTGTTTAACCTTGTGATTTTCACACCGATTTCTTTTCATATCCAGAATTACTTTGTTCAATGCTTTATTCGCAGTGTGTTAAAACATCAGTGGCTCCTTCTCTGCTGGAGGTCAGTATTTGCTACCTTGGTGTTACCTGTGCTTCACACTGACCCCATCCCCACAAAGCCAAGTAACAAACCATTTCCTACTCACCACCCTAATATAAGAGCAGTGGCAATTAGCAATATCCACTCAGCACAGCCATCTGCTCAGGCTGCCACAAACCAGATTTCTTCCCAAGGCTTGTCCCCTGACTGAATTCATCACTGCACAACAGGCAGTTTTCCCTTGGTCAAGGGGTGACCCTGCTAATAATATTTATCATCTAACAGATCTCAGACTGAAAGGTCCTGTCATGTTTCACAAAAAATTATAGTGAGCAAAACCTAATAAATAAGAATAAATGTCTTTTCTCTGCAGTGCCTTTTGACCAATTCAGCTAACAGACTCTGAGAAATGCTGAAAATAATTTTGGGAGGGAGCACCCCAGCCATTGCCAGCTCTGGCAGGTGAGTGCCTTGCTGGCCAGCTCACTGCCATGATGCTGTTTAAGTGTTTTCTGCATAAATCACAGCCCAGACACCAAGCCCCAGGCAAGATTATCTAAACCTGACCCCTGGCTCTGTTTGCAGTGAGACCTGCTGGCTCCCAAGACATGGAAGTGTTCACCATGCACACAAGGGTTTTCTTCCCCTATCCCCTAAATGAGAATAATCACACTTCCTTTGTAAAGCAGTTCATGGGGCTGACAAACACCTTGTACTGCTTTGGTTTGGCTGCCAGAGGAGTTACCCCAGCAGAGCACTGTTAATTTAGGCTGCAGAATTTGGGGCAAAGACCCTTCTCTTTTTTTGGAGAGATGATACAGAGAAAATGCTGAATCACATTTGTTCCCTGGTAAACTGGTCCTTCTGCAGCCATAGTTCATTTTAATGCTGCTTTGATGCTGTTCTTGCTACAGCCCAAAGAAAAATGGAAATGATTTTGCAAAAAAAGCCCTACTCAGGTTTTGGGTCTGATCCAGAATTCGGTCAATCCAAATCCCTTGATACTGGGGAAGGGTCAGGAAAATTCTTTCACAGTCACTACTGGATTAGATTTGTTGCTCCAGAAGAGGACACGTTTTCAGAGTAAACTCTCTTTTCTCTCTGGCTTGGCAGAAACTACCCTGTGATGCAGTCTGATAAAAGGATGTTTCATTACATTAGCATAGCAGAATTATTTGTCAGTTCCAGACTAATTATCTTGGCTCCTTGTTTGGGGACTGTGGCATCCCTTGCAGTAAATTGCATTTTGCTGAGGGCAGCAATTTTCCTCCATTTCTAAAGAATGTCAACACAAAGTTGTGGGGTCTTTTATATTTCCAAATAAAATGTTAAAAATAATGTGTACTGAGGGGAGAAAAAAAGCCCATCTGTCACAGTATTTCTGAATGAAATATCAAACTATTGCTTTTTTCTATATAATTCAAACATCACACAACATTTAACATAGGTCTGATAATAAAACCCATTATATTGTCCCCATATTTCTGAAGCCTTGGAAGAAGAACAAAAGCTGAAAAATTAACTCTATGCAAGTAAATTATTAAACTCTATTGTCAGCAGCCATTCCTAAAAACAGACAACAGAGTTGGAGTGACAACCCTAAAGAGCAAGTGACAACCCTAAAGAGCAAACTTGCAGAGCAATCAGACTTTCTTTTAACAATATGCGTTCAGAAACATTAAAAAATTAATTTTTATAAAATATTTTTATATTTTTTCCCTCAATGACACAACAGTACTAACTCCAACTGGGTGCATGGAGAGAACAGCAAAAACCTCTTGCATTCAAACTCTTTTAGATGAGAAATTTCAGTTGACTTAGTTTTGAATGTGAATGAGGTTTTGGTTGGTTTGTTGGTTGGTTTTTTGGTTTTTTTTTCTAGTTGGAGGAATACCAGCATCTGCCTTGGTACATTTAGATTTTTGCTTTATAATCACTTACAATTTGGTTTTTGCTATCAGGCAAAACCAGCCAATGTGATGCAACACCCTACAAGCAGCTGTTAACACAGCCCAGCTCTGCTAAACACAGATCCTGCCATTTCACCCCAGCTGATTTGCAACAGTTTGTGAAAAAAAAATAAATAAAAAAGCATCAAAAGAAATCGGCATATTCCAAAATATTCACTGCATCCTAAAATATTACTTGAAGGAAACATGAGTATAAAACAGAATTGGTATCAGCAGAATGCAAGAAGGAAATAAAGCCTAGAGAAATCCTGCCTCGCTCTTACCTGGGCATTATTTCTCAAAATAACATAAATCAAAAGACCAATGACCATTCATGCACTGCAAGGCATATGGGTGATATCCACAAGGATTAAAAACAGGTGGAGATAAAGAAAGGAAATAAATAAAGGCAGGGCAAACACTGAGAAACAGAACTGTTGATCCTAGAATTTCCCACTCATAACTTGTGGCTTTTCTGGAGGTGTTGGTAAAGATTGCCACACTGGAAGATAATGGATGTCAGGTGTAGCTTCCATCTCCAGTGTGATGGGCAGAGATTTCCCTGCTGAGGCCTACAGGACATCTTTAATCTCCTGATTTAGAATCCATTGTCTGCTATCAGTTGTCACTTTCCTGAAGGAATGCAGGGATGCTGCCAAACACTGACAAACAGCTGCAGCAAAGAGCTACCAGCAGCAATCCCGAGGTGCTCTGCCAACAGAACACTTAAATGTTAGTTAAAAAAAAAAAAAGAAAGAAAAATTCCATCTCCAGGTTCTTCCATTATTAATTAAACGTTTTCTGGTTTCCAAGAAGAAATGCTTGCTCAAATATGGCCTTGAAACCTGGCACATCAACAGCACAAAGTTTTAGATTTAAAGTTGAGGGGCAGCTCTCTGGAGGGGAGAGCAGAGCTGGGCACTCCTTGGAGTCTGAGAGGACCAGCACAGGGGAGGAATGTGTGATGCTACAGCCAAGGATGAGATTTCCTGCCCTTAAATGCAGGGTGAATATTTTGTACCCACCCACAGCCAAGTGGGAAATGAGAGCCACCATGGGGAGTTCAAGCTGCCCCAGGCTGCCTCTTCACCAGGTACCACAGAGAAAACCAGACAGCCTAACTCACCACAAACTGCTGCCCACTTCCAAGGATGTTTATTCCAGCCTGTGCAGCCACCCATTTGGGATGGAAGGCCTTACAATTACATGGAAATGGGATTTTAGGTTTGGGGCAGGCTCTGCCCTGCTGCCACAATCGATGTAACTGCGAGGCTGTGGCAAAGCAGCCCAGCCAGGAGCACAGACGTGGTGATCAATGGAAAAACAGGCCCTAAAACAGTTTCCATCCTTCAAAATGGCAGGGATTTGGCAAGCACTAAATGGTGAATTCTGTGAGAATGACTGGTTTAAGTTTTAATAAAATCATAACTATGAAGTTTAACTTTTCTGCTGAGACGTATCTGGAGCTGGCTGGAAACTAAATCACAGAAGAATCACAAACTCCCACTTCAGTGGAGTCAGGACTTCATCTCAGGCAGGTCTTTTAATCATTTCAGAGCAAGGAACTCGATGCAAGTCCTTTACATCTCAATCTCTTGCCTTCATCACTCCTGCATCCATCCTCCCAAGGACTCAGTGTGCTGACCTCCACATAAACCCAGAACAGAGCAGGAGCTGCTTTTTGTTGCAACACTTCACTCAAGTGAACACCAAGGACAAGATCTTTTCCATTCTATTTGTGGATTTACACTTATCCAACCATTTCTTTCTGCACAAGATAGTACAAGATTATCCATTTGCAATGTAATTTTTTTTTCTGTTATCAGATCTAAGTTTGGGAGAAGCAGATTTAAAAGAAAAGACACAGTGTAAAGAAAGCTTTCCTGGTTAGAATTTTAGTCAATGGAATATAAAGATTATCATTTACAGCAGGTGACAGCTAGGTAAAAAAAATGATGGTGTCAATGTAAAATGAATAAAATAAAGACAGTATTTTCACCAACTTTCCCCAGTGGCTTTAAAATAAGGTCACTTTGATACTGCAGGAAAGAGCTTGGTATCAGCCTCCTGCTCTGCAGTTTGACACGCTGAGCTTGGCCATTTGTATTAAATGAGACTCTGTCTTCTTTTAATTACAGAATTCACCCCCTCACACACACGTTTGAAACAATGACATTTGATACATAAACCTGCACATTTACCAGTTTGTCTGTAATTCTCCCCCTCCCACCCCTTAGTTCCCAGGAATACACAAATCTTTTCACATGCAATCACATTTCACACAGGTAAAGTGCACATTCTTGGAAAATCACACCAGAAGCTACATTTTACCCTATAAAAGAGTAAATCAACATTGAATTGTTGCTTACTGGTAACACAGCTATGCATCTAATTTGAAGTCATTGTCAAAGTCTGTCACAAATATTAAAAGCTCTCATTGTTATTTAAGGGAAAAAATATATATATTTCATATGCTGTTTTTCTCCTCAAAAATAAGTATACCAGCAAACTTCACACAGAGAATTCTGCTCCTTTTTGTCTTAAAGGGAACCTGTTTCTAAGGTGAATTGCCTTTCCTACCTTATTACCTGAAGATATTACAGTCAGGGTTGTATATTGTAGCTACCCTATATTTAGAAGCTGTGTAATAAACCACATAAACAGCAACCTGAATAAAACATTAAGACATAAAAGGAGTTAAACAGAACAAAAGGCTAAAGCTTATTGTGCAGTAACCACGTCTGACCCGTGGAAATACGAAGGGCTCATAATTTGAGTTAGCAAAATGCAGAGTTGGGGTTTAAATCAGGTGGAAGGAGGTGGTGGCTGAGTGCTGGAGCCGCTTCCACAGCCTTGCAGGGCCCTCTGGTGGAGACGGGAATCCATCTCAGGCTGGAACAGCACTGCCACCAAAAATGATGCTCCAACCCCAAAATAAGGGGAGAACAAGCAGCGTGGGGTGTCCCTGTTTTCTTCAAAGCAGCAATATTCCTGATAAAAAGCTGTATTTTTCAGCTCTCCTTTCAGAAGATTAAATCCTGGAGCCTTTGTAAGCAAAGAATTTTTCCTCTGACTCCAGTGGGGACAGAGCCTCTCTATAAAGCCCTGAAAGTAGAGAAAAGAAGTCCTTAAAGTTGTGAAAAACTGCAGCTGATGTGGAACATTCTCCCCAAAAACTCACAGCCTTCAGCAAAGCTGGAAGCATTTCAGATGAGCATCATCAAATAAAAAGTCTCCAAGAAGCCAGGCTGCACCAGTAATTCATGACAGGAACTGCTCAGCTGGCTGTGCCAGCTCAGGGTCTGCAGGGGCAGCCCTCACATGAGCTGACCTGACAAAAATGTCTTTTCAATGCTTCTTCACTTGTGACTTAGAGCAGTGAGGTGGAAACAAATCTTTTCTGGTACTGAATGTATGTGGCTTCACCCAGCACAGCATGGAATTGATCATTATATTGGTATTAGGGACTCAAGAGCCTGAAATACTGCCCAGTATTTTTTTAAAGAAAGTAAAATTGGTGCTTATGCTTCCCTTAGTTATTGTCAGGGCAGAAGAGAAACTCTTCAGAAGGGTGGTCACAGCAACAAAGTCAGATGAAAATGCTCATGTTTCTTCTCCACACAGGTATACAAGGAGGCTGCTAAAAATATCTGCACAAGCAGCATCTTCAATGGTGATTAGAAGGAAAAAATTCTCCTTTACCTTTTGACCTGTCTGTCAGAACAATGTTCCAATGAAAACCAGGCTGTGGCCTCCGAGATCCAAACTGCTCCAAGGGCAGCACTGGCTTGCAGGATTGAACAGTCCCTCCCCTGACAGGGATTTGATGGTGGTGAATATTTCACAGAACAAAAGAAAGAACCAGCTCTGTCTCAAACTTCATTGCAGTGGAGAGGTCTCCATTGTCAGAGGGATTTCTCAATGCCATTCTCTCCCACTTTTCAGGAGCAGAATGATTATTGGGTCCATAAGATCCAGTCTCTGTCCCTGCCTGAATAGGGCAGACAGATGTCAAATGTCACTTTTCAGGCACCCTCCAGCATGACCTAGGTCAATAATTGTCTTTTCCCAGATTAGGCCCCTTAAAAATGGCAGTATTTTGAAAAGAAAATGTCGATTCCCACTTTTCCTCTTAAATTCTTTGGTCTGCTCTTAGTTAATAAAGTTTCTTAGCTGTAGTGTAGTACAGTTCTTTAAAGGTGCTGATGTTATCAAATAAATCACTTGAAACACACTGATTGTCAGGAGCAGACACAACCTGTCCTTAAAAACCGAAGAAAAACTTAAAAACTTTGCTCTTCTCAAAGCATCCCAGGCTGGGCACCTCGTGCCTACCAGGTGACAGCTGCTGGACCTAAAGGACAAAGCTTTTGCTGAGCCCAAAGCTTGGAATCATTCCTCTAATGTGCTTCAGGACATTTTACTTTGAAAAATGTGAGTGCTGCCTATTGACTGCAAAAATTTTATCTCGATTGCTATCCGAGAACGTGCTAATTTGTATGAAATAAATGAGGCTAATTATTTGCTTTCCACAAAACAGGCCCTGCTAAAAGCTCTGAATTATTTGCTTTCCTGATGAACAAGGCAGCACCTTGCTCCCACAATAGATTCCATCAGAGATTTGATTATCCATTAGAAGGTCAATCTGTGTGTTGTATCAAAGATAAGAGGAGCCTGGGAAATGCAGGCCCATTGAGGACAGACCCCTAAACCCTCTGTGGTGCCAAGAGCCAGATGCAGGGAGTTGGAAAACCAAAAATGGGATCACTGCTTCATCCACCACATGGAGTCAAAGTGGAATGGGGTCACTTCAGTGTACAAAGGAGGGAAATTCACATTTGGGGAAGAACCGAACACCACAGTCTAAAAAGGTGTATGAAGGCTCCAGCTTCAAGGGTGTCCATTTGAAAAACAGCTCCACAGTTGGACCAAGGTATTGATGAGGAGCAGAACCTCCTTTTAGCTCACCAGGAAAAAAATAAAATCACAGCACACAAATATGCTTGAAGTCATGCAAGTCACTGGGTTGACTGTGTTGGTGGCACCTCTTTGATAGGGTGGAAAGAATTCCTGGTGTCAATTTAAGGTATGCTCTCAAGCATTCTGAAATTCTATATTAACAATATTTTCATGTTTTACATACTACAAGCCCACAACACAAGATCACTGCTGCCTTATTACAAGTATTTCCCTTAGGCACACAGGCAAAGTGCATCTTGAAAGGCCAAAAATAGCATTTCTTCTGCCAAGACCACTCCCCAAATGATAAAAGTTGCAGAAAGCTCTTCTCCAGGTTTTTCTACAGAGCCAGCTCTGAAGTGCTCTGCTATTAACTCGTGACTGTGCACATCCCCTTCCTCATGGAAGTGATACAGCTGATTCCCAGGACAAAGCAGCAGTGTGGGTCATCTTCCACCACTGCATCCCCTGGAATCCCTCCTTAGGATTTTGCCTCACAGTGCAGCTGCTCTCCATGAAATCAGGCTGTATTTTACAGCAAACACGAGAGCTGCACAGCCAGGGAAAGCTGAGCTGGTGGTGGGGGAAGGCAAGGAGGAGGTTTTGTAGCTCTCAGAGACACTTCAGGCCAGTCAGTCCTGCTTGGCAGTTCTGGAGATATTTTGGTGAGCACAGGAGGAGCCTTCAGCTCCTACCGAGACAACCACTGGAAGCAGCAGGAGAGAGATCAATAGTTTGTCTCTTCTGGAGGATGGAGCCTCCCCCAAATGCACCCTCCCTTCCCAGCCCTGAGGGGAATGGATGCTAACATTAGACCTGGACCCACAAGAGCCTGGCTCGGAGCTCAGGACACTGCAGATGGGCTTGAGGATTAACACCTAATTTAAGGACAGGGACACATCACAAAGAGCAGCACTTGCAGAAATCCCCAAGCCAGAGTGGAGCTGACCATGGTGCTGAGAGCACAGAGCCCTTGTGGAGCTTGAGCCAGACTTCTGGCCTCTCCTGAAAAGGGGATATTTTGTCACCTCACCCCTCTGTCTAGTGGATCAAAGGTGGCACAATCTTAGCACAGCTATCCCATTTTATTTAGGCCTTCCACAGATACCTTTGCATTAGCACTGGTACATCTTCATCTCTTTCTGCTTCCAAGCTCAACTCTGCATGATCCTACCAGAGATGTTGCTACAAAAATCCACTCTGGAAGTCAATCCAGCTAGCTCTGAGTTTTTTTTTCTGACATTTAGAATATGATAACACGTGTGCCTGGTAGGTATTCCCCTACTACAATAATACATCCCCTCAAATGCAAGATCTTTGTTTTGCTCACTGTGCCAGTTAGGGAAAGCAGGAGAATATCACAGGCTGATCTAAGCACAGGTCAGAATTTGTGTCAGTCAGGGAAAGAGCTGCTAACGTGAGTCTGAGGGCTTCGATTTATTGCCCACCAGAGCAAATGATACTGCTGTAAAGTCAGCTGATAACGAGAGGATTAAGAGGGTGAAGGTAAAGATACATCTCAGGACGTCTTTGGATAAGGATAAAGCAAAATTACACAAACAAATCCCAGAGTCCTAGCAGTCATGAAGTCACTCCAAAAACCTCCTGCCGAGCTTCAGTACATAAATAACTAAGAACAAAGCCACGAAAATTTACAATAACTCTTTTTTTTTTCCTTGCAGGTGGTGTATTTTTAACCTATTGCACTGATTATAACATGCTGTCAACAGCCTCATCAATTATCCATTGCTAGAAAGTGGGCCCTAACATGCTGCAAGTGGTATTAATTGGTCTCAGTAGCACATAATGAGTTTAAAAGCTCCTACCTGTGTGCCCCCGGGGATGGTGACTAGAGGCGGACAACAATTTACAGCAGACCATTAACACATAGACCAGAAAGAGCCAGTCAGACAGAAGCATTGATTTGGCACAGAATCTCATCCTGGAGGCAGAAAAGGAAGCAGTTGAGTGAAAGAACAATGCGAGTTGGGAATAACATAAAAACGATGTGGGGAAGGAAAAAGCCAAAAGGAGGCTGAAGAATAACTAATGTGGCTTATTGCAAGGCAACACTCACAAAATCATATTCATTATCTGGTTGGGATCAATTCTTTGTTAAGGACGTTTTATAATTAGAGGCAATGTCTATCACACATCACATTACTCACAAACACTTTTATATTAACACAGTGAGGGAAATACAGTTCTCTGAATCTGAGATAAGAGATGGGTTTTTTGGCTTTTATTAAGATCCAGCCACATTCAAATTTAAACATACATGTTTATGAGTTGTGTTACTATTTTTAAACTCTCCCAATAACACAAAAAAATGTCATTTAACTTAACACTTCTCAGGGCATATTTACTAAAGCTACCAACTCTCATGTAGACATGCACAGGACTTGGCTGGGTCTCCCACACACAAAATATTTGGGAGATTTCCTGAAGATCAGCCTGCTTTCTGAGGCTAAACCACTCATGAAGCAGCACCTCACTCAAACACACACTCACTTCTCTGCCAGGGTGCTGGAAACTGCATTTCAGAAAACATTTTCTCTAAAGAACATGTTGTTACTTTTACTCATATTATTCTTAGAACTAAATTCCCAAATCCTCCGTCATTTTTCTGCAAATATCTACAATTAAATCCCTCAATAGCTTATGTTATGCCATTCATCATATAGAAAGGGAATCTAATCGTCTTTTTAAACTCAGTTATGATGATTTATTGCTTGCATGATACATAAATGGGCATTATGTAGTTGAACCCTTAGATACCATGTTCCACACTTTCAGCAAATTCTGCAAGCAGGAATACATCAAATTCATTAAAGGCAATTTATAGATTTGCATAAATTGAACCAAATACTGTTTTCATGGCAGTGATGTTAGTCTGCAGTTAATCAGCAGGCTGGGATTTGGGCAAGCCCATCATGAGCTTATTTGTGCCATAAGGTCCTTTGGGAATTACTTTCCCTCTGCAGATTCCAGTTCTGAGCCTTCCAAGTATTTTCTAAAAATTTATCTGTAGATCTCAAAAATACCTGAGACTATTCAGCTTATCCAATGTTCAAGTGCTAAAGAGACAAGTTTATAAAAAGAAATCCCAAGCAACACATGCCTTAGACAGCTCTACTGCCACAACCAGGTGACACATTTGGATGTTGTTTAATTTGATAATCATCTACTAACTAAACCAAAACAGAGGCCATGTTTTCTCATTTAAAATTCCTTGCACAACTTCCCTTTCCACACTTTGCAAAACAATTTTTTTCTCTAATTGTAAATGTTGACAAAGCCCAAACAAATAAAAAATGCACTTATTAATATCAAAAGTTAAGAGAACCAGAACCCTGCTGCATGTAAATATATTTTAACAACAAATACTGGTTTACACTTCAGAAAGAAATGCATTGGTGCAAACCCCAGCACCTTCAGCCTACCTTTTTTTTTTTTAATTACATAAATATTGTTAAAATAATGAGCTTACCATATTTACAGATTTTAGATAATGAAAGAAGCCACACTTTAAGCACTGATTTAGCAAAGTTTACCTTTTGGCTTTAAGAAGATGCTCTGTTTTGAGCTCAATATGTTGCCACCCTGAATACAGGAACAAGCACCCTGATGGCCTTTTACAGCTCTATATAGGAGACTTCTGTGAGCATGAATCAAACCCAGAAGATAAACACGTCACTGCTGCTCATCTACCCTATGAGTACCCTCTTCTGGAGCATCCCAGAATAATTCAGAGCAGCTGAACCTGATTCACCTCTTGCATCCAGCTGAACCACGTAATATCACTGCAGCTTATGGGATTGAGTCCCTGTGAAACCAGCATAAATATCACTATTGCTGTTGATGCAGTATTAGCCTAAGAACACTGCCTGGTAAATACTAAAATCAGTGTACTGATTCAGATTTTGGTCATCCAAATCTTCCCAGATTTTTTTTTTTTTTTTTTTTTCAAGGAGAAAGCTGAATTTACTCTTAGTTGTTTTCTTGGCCTCTCCATGAGAATCACACAGGTTACAGCTCATACACCATTAACACCATTATCAGTGAATATAATGCCATCATCTGCTCAGCTTCCAATCCCATCCTTCTGCTGCTCTAAATGCAAACACTCAGATCTGATCCAAGTATCACTGGATACCCCAGCTCTGGTGTCACTCTGATGTATCACCACAAAGACAGAAACCTTCCTCCAGTTTACCTGGATTTGACTTGTGGAATTAAATACCCCAGCTCAGGCATTCTGAATGTGCCATTTCTGGTGGGAGTTGGTGGAAGGGACAGGTGTGATGATGGACAGGTCCCAAATCATGCATCACAAGCTCAGCAGCTCCTGTTTCAGCACTTAAGTCACCCAGGCATTCCCACCATTCCCAGTGCAGCATCAAACCTGCTCCCAGTGGAAATGGCCATGCTCTGACCTGTTTTCCAAAGTTTTCCCCAGCTGAGTTTGACTCTTTTGAGACATTAAACAAGGAATGTGAAACCAGGGCTCATCAGACTAACAGGATAACCTCAGCCCTGTGTGAGAATGTTCAAGTCCAGCAATAAGTGTATCACTACAAAGCATCCACTTGGTCATATCCAAACTGAAAGGCTGCTAAAAGCATCCAGCACCATCCAAATGACACATCTGCAGACTTGAGTCTGCCTTGCAGGTAGACAGGACACAAGTTTCTCAGCCTGCTAGCGTAAGGAAATACAAGAGGATCTTTGAAAAGGCAGAGAAAAAATGAAATTTGGCAGACAGATGCAGCAAGGGGTGCTGAGCCCTTCAGCGTCAGCGAGCTGCCGCTCTCAGAAATGTCAAGCCTTCATTCTCTATTGGATTCAAGTGGATGTTGTTGCTAACCAGAACAGCGAATCTTCAGTGTCATTTGAAAGATAAAAAGTGCTCTTACCTTGGGGACTTTGCAAGAATTTTGTTCCAGTCAAACACAATTATTTCAGCGTGTTTTTCATAGTTATTCCAGATTCCCATTTGCGGCAGCAAATAAGCCTTTCTGCATCTCAGAATTTTTTCCTTCACTTCGGGGACCTAGAAAGAAAGCCACATTACACTGCAATTAACGTCTGCAAAGGTGCTGTAACACACAGCTTTGTTACCAAAATCTTAGTTTCACAGTGCCATCTACAGTGCAATCCGGGGCAAGAGGCAGCAGTTGTGTTGCTCTTTCTGAGAACACAGAGAAGCTGAGGTGAGGCTGCTCTGAGGTATCACTGCATTCACCAAAGGCAGGGTTTGCTGTACTGGGGGTTGTAAACAGAATTTGTGCAGCTCATGGGGCCTCATCACCATGAGCCCTGTCAGCACCCAGCTGCTGGGAAAGTTGTAAGGTCCAGGACTGCATCATAATGCAAACACATTTCCACGTGGTTCCATGAAGCCTCCAACAGTTTGAAGCAGGCAAACTATTAAAAAGAGTGGGAGAAATCTGTCATTGTCTTCATAAAGGTTTGGCCCAGGCCCTGGAGCAGCAGAGGGTCACATCCCAGGGGTGTGTCTGGGGTTCTGCACCCTCTGACCCTGCTCCTCCCCTCACTTCAGCATCACCTCACACCCAGCCCATCCACAGCCAGGAGCTACACCTTGAAATCTCCACATGGAAACACCTTTACAGCAGCACTGACTCATGTTCTGCAGAATAAGGAGCTCAAACACTCTATTTTATAGACATTCAGGCCTCTTTGCTTTTGCTGTTTGTATTTGTTCTCTCACTTCCATCCCTGGGCACAACTTGACCTTCTGCTGTTGAAAACACGACACGGAGCAATTTGTGAGAGTAATGATAATGTGGTCTTCACCTGCACAGCCATCACAATAATTTCCTCATCTTATCCACCATTCTTTCCATTTCACTCCTCCTTTGATCAATTAGAAATTTCCTTTCAAGAAACACCAAATTACAGCACCACATTGGAGGGCAGAGCATGTCTGGGGTCATAAAAGCTCAAGGGCAGGCACCTTTCAGCAGCTCAGCACTGGAAAGACCCTGGATCAACTCTCAGAGAATCACAAAACCTTCCAGTCACAGGCTGGAAGGGACCTTAAAGCTCATCTTGTTCCAAACCATGGGCAAGGACACCTTCCACTGGACCAGGCTGCTTGAAGCCCCATCCAACCTGGCCTTAGCAGCTCCCTTTTGTTCAGAATGCCATGAGAAAATAGAGTAATTGCTGGAATTAAAGACGGGCCAGGCCAGAAATCTATAATTAATCACATTTTACTCTCTTTGCTTTCCAAGGTGGAGTTCCAAAATCAGCAGTTCTACCAGATCAGCACTGGAAATCAAAACAAAACATGGGCAAAGAGCTGTCTTAAGAAAAAGCACTACCATACTGTAGTAATCCTTTCTTCCACAAATACACATAAAATAAAAATAAAACAAAAGTGTGCCTCAAAAGACCTATTAAGAAGAAGCAAACAAACAGGATTTTCAATATAGCATTGACTGACTGAAATGGTTATGTGGTACATTTTTACCCATTTCATAACAGGACAGGTAGATAAATATATTCTTACAGTGCTCTTGTAGAAATCAATACTGCAATACACTAACTTGGGTTTTAGTGCTTATCTGTTCCATAATTTTTATTAGAGAGGAAAATAAAACCCTGTGCAGATGCAGCTACAGGTAAATACAAACACCAGTGTAACCTGTTGTGTAAACACGTGTTAAACACTGGTAAAAGGCAAGGGAGTATTGATTAGTCCAACTCATTCTAATTAAGGGGATGCAGCAAAAGTGACAGATGATACATCCACCTGCATATCTCCAGGCTTTCTGATGCCTTCCAGGCAGTGATATTTCTTTTAAAAATAGAGTTGTTTTGGGGGAGATTAAGGTAAACTCCTGAAACCAGCTTCAGCTGGTTTATGTCAATAAAGGAGACAGATCAGAACAGAAACAAGAGGCTCACCTGGTTAATAACTGTGAAAGGAATTCCAGGTTTTTCATGGCAGAAGCATGCTTTGTGTGTGTTTTGTGAGCAGTGGGTTTAACTGCTGGCCCCTGAATTGTCTCAGGGTGACACATGACTTTGGAAAACAGAGCTGCTTGTTTATTTTTATACAATGAGCTCTGCACAGGGAGCAGCTGAACACCACCTCCCTCTCCAGCAAAGATACAGAAAAGAAGGAGAGGGAATGGGAGAGGGGAAGGGCTCCACGTTCAGTATTTATGCATGGAATGGCCATGAGCAATTCCTGCTTTGCACAGCAGTCCCCCAGAGGCTACACCACTCCCCTGGGTCAGTATTTAGGGCAAATGAAGATTGTGGGTTCTGTGATCTGCAGGGAATTGCAGTGGTCAGGTCTGCTGCGCCTCAGTCCCAGCACAGTCTGCTCTCTGTGCCTCTGCACTCCAGTAAAATGGGCATAAACAGCATTTCCTTGTGCCAGGAAAGTGTTTCAAGAACAGAAATAATAAAGCTCTAAACTTATTTGAAAACTGTATAGGCACTGTATAATTCCTTTGACAGATGGAATAAGATGACATTTTAAATTAGGTGCATTTCCTACCAATATTTACATGTTGTAAAATGCTTTTTACAGCTACTTTCTGCAAAGAATAAATTACTAAACCATTTTGTGCCATCTTTTATAATAAGCTGTTAAATAATTTAGAAAACCTCCTTTCATTAAATATTTAAAAGGCCTTAATTTCTCCATTCTAAATAATTCCTCACTTAAAATACAACTGTGTATTTCTTAAAGACTCCTCTTCTGTAAAGCAAGAGGTGAAAAGGAAAGAAATTTGGGGGCCGTGTGCTGTTCAGGGGATTTGCCAGCCTGACTTTAACTCCACTGTCAGCCTGGCCAAACTCTTATCTCGTATTGAATAAAGGGCAAAGGGGAAATAGAGCAAATTCTGACATTTCTTAGAAGAGGGGGAAAAATCTGCTCAGGTCACTGTGTGTATTTGAGAACTGCTGCTGTTTGAGGGGAACTAGAGACAAAAGAGAGAGCTAAAGCAAACACCCAGAGACTGGCTGAGTAACCCAGAGCCCCACTTTGGGGCTAAATCTCTATACACAGTAAGTATCCAGTGACAGTACATGAAGGGGGCTTATAAACAGAGGAAGAGCACCTTTTTACACAGGCAGGTATTGACAGGACAAGGGAAAACAGTTTTAAATGAAAAGAGGAGATTTATATCAAACCTTATATAACATTTTTTCCCTGGGAGGGTGGGCAGGCCCTGGCACAGGGTGCCCAGAGCAGCTGTGGCTGCCCCTGGATCCCTGCAGTGTCCCAGGCCAGGCTGGACAGGGCTTGGAGCAGCCTGGGACAGTGGGAGGTGTCCCTGGCCATGGCAGGGGATGGCACAGGATGGGCTTTGAGCCCCCTTCCAGCCCAAAACATCCCTGACTGTGCTGATGTTGCCCCGTGGCCTGGGGCAGTTCCAGGGCCGCAGGTGGGTGGGGGTGACTGTCCCTGCCGGGGTGCGGGGTCGCAGGTGACTCATGTCGGGATACAGGTGAGTGATGTCAGGATACAGCTGATTGATGTCCCTATCGCGATACAGGTGACTGATGTCTCAATACAGGTGACCGATGATGTCCCTGTCGCGACACAGGTGACCGGTGTACCGACACAGGTGACCGGTGTCCCTGTCGCGACACAGGTGACCGATGATGTCCCTGTCGCGGTGCTGGGCCGCTTCCGGTGCTTCCCGAGGCTCCATCGGGGCGGTGCTGCCCTCTGGCGGCTCTTTGCCCATTCCCAGCTCCTGGCAGCTCTCGGGAATCTCCCCCAGCCTGGCCTCATCCAGCCTCTCCTCATCCAGCCTGTCCCCCACCCTCTCCCGATCCTCTCCTCATCCTCTCCCCG
>VXBR01004380.1:1223739-1239335 GCA_013400215.1 Cisticola juncidis
GGGCGGACAGGGGGAATCCCGCCCCTCACACCCCGGATTCGGTCCCTCAGCCCTCACCAGAAATCTCCGCATCAGCTCCGTACCTGCAGCTCGATCTGAGGGCTCTGAGCCTCAGGCAATCCCCCTCGGCCGAGTTATCCCAACAGTTAATTAACCTCCCCTTAAGCACTGCAACCTCCAGCTCCCGCCTCCTGGGACATTCCCGTTGTTTTCCCAGCTGGCACAAACCACGGGGATGTGTCAGGCGTTTAAAGGCCTCGGTTCTGCTAATCCTTACTCACACCAAGTAAGGATTACAACAGGTAGGAAGGCACTGTGCAAACTGAGAGAGAACACAAAGTTACCCGTGTAGTGCAATCACAGAATACAGAATCACAGAGTCACAGAGTCACAGAGTGGTTTATGTTGGATGGGACATAAAAGCCCGTCCTATTCCCTCCCCAGCCATGAGCAGGGACACTTTCCACTGTCCCAGGTGCTCCAAGCCCCATCCAACCTGGCCTTGGACACTTCCAGGGATGGGGCAGGAACAGCTGCTCTGGGCAACCTGTGCCAGGGCCTCACCACCCTCAAAGGGAAGGATTTTTTTCCTAATATCCAGTCTAAACCTACTCTCTGTTAGTTTGAATTCTTTCCCCTGTGTCCTGCCATTTCATGCACTCGTAATACAAGTCCCTCTCTGCCTTTCCTGTAGGTCCCTTCAGGTGCTGGAAGGCAGCAGACTAAGCTCACAGTGCAAGAAAATAAAACTTTTGTTGGCCCATTCTCTCTTCCCTTTATGCCCAGAGTTGACATCAGCTCTTCTGCCTCCCTACAGGAATCTCTGAGGGATGGAGGTCTGGTCACATCAAGCTCCCCACGGCACAGTGAAGTGAGAAAGGTCTTTGGACCACACCAAAATCATCCAGGCAGGTATCCAAAAATCCACAGGGTCACTGCAGCAGTGCCCTGCCCTCTCAGACCCCAGCAGACTCCCTGCACACTTCATGGGCAATTTTTGAACTGTTTTTTTTATGACATCACGTCCCATTTACGACATCAGTCTCTGCTGGCAGCAGCTCAGTCTGACACCCCTAGTCTGGCCTTTCCACAGGAATATTTCAAAATCTCACTTAGCAGGAGCTGGGGGTGGTGGGGAGGAAAAGAAAACAATGCCAGTGAGAGCTAGATGAAATAAAGCCCACATCTTCCTGAGGAGGGAGAGCTGAACTGCTGTTGTACCCACACAACAGGAGGTTTCAACCACCCCAGCAGCCAGACCATCCACACACAGACATCCTCTGTGCCATGGGTGTGGAGGAACCAAGCCTGCCTTCAGCAGCTTTTGGAGTTCTCTAGGCTAAATCTGTCCTCACCACCTCCTTTAACCATGAGAACAAACCTTTTGTCTGCTGTGGGCATGTAAAGATGATGCCCTGGGAGGATATCCTGCAAAACATGCCTAAATCACCCTGATTTTCTAGCCCAGACACCACAGACTTCATTAGTTAATAGTGCCAGAGTGACAGAACTGATTTGTGTGGCTCATCTGATGAAAAGGCTTTTAGCTGGATTCATTTTAAGTGAGAGTCTGTGGCCTCCAAATTTGAGCCAGCAGAGCTCACGTCACACAGAAGCAGAAAGAGCAGGGCACAGGATCAGGAAGGAAATTCAAGCAAGGAACAGAGGACTGACTGCCAGAAAACCCAAAGTCCCTGCAGTGTAAGGAGTAGTTCAGAATCAAAGCTGTTGCTTCCTCTGCTCTCTCCACACAAAGTGAGTTCTCATCTTTCCTCCAGGATAAAGTCCACCAAGACCAAGAGGACTGTTCAGAGGGCAAAGTGCAGCTATTCTGACTGTCAGGTGAAGGCAGAATAGACCCTTTTCTCCCTACAGCATTATTTATTATTCATCACCACCCCACTGAGGACCATTCTGCCAAACTCCAGAAAAGGGCGGTATCACCATCAAGGTTTCATTTTAAAGGCTGCACAGACTTACCCGTGTGGACAGCCAACACAGGAGATCTCATTACAGCTCAGCATTTCAACCCTTTCAATTACCTTTATCAGAAGGAATTTTTCCTTGTGATTATCCAGGTTCTTTCAGGTTCTTTCACTGCAGCTCAAAATCTTCTCCACCCCCCTGTTCAAGCCCTGCTTAAGAGATGTGCAGGCTTCAGGCACTTTGTTCAAGGAAGAGCAGGAATTCCTCCAGCCCTGTTCAAAGAGGACACAGAGCAGACACCCTGCTCCACTCCCAGCTGCCTTCCCAGAGGCAGAGCAGTTCTCATCTAAAGCAGGCAGCTTCAGAAAAATGTGGAGAGAAACGTCTTTAAAGGAAATCTCTTCAGCAGAATGTTTCAGACACAGCAAAACCACATTTTTCCCTACTGTAAACTTTGCCTGCCAGGTAGCAAAGCATTAAAGCTGTTGCACAGGTTATCTTGAGCCATAAAACTCTGTTTTCTATACCCTGAACTGAGGGAGGAATTTAATTTCTCCCATGGAAGGCAAAGATAACTGACCTGCTGTAGAGCAGGTCACTCACCCTCCTTTTCCCTCACCAGGGACCCAGCTGAGCTCGTGGTTATTTTGCAGGAGGAAGGAAAGGATGGAAGGGATGGAGGAGGAAAAATCCTGTCCATTTTTGCCTCTGGATAATGCACTGGGAGGTCCCAGCCTACTCTGGGTGTGTGGTGGTGAGCCCAGGGCTCAGATGCAAGAAGCATCTTCCTAGGGGTGGCTTTTTAAATTAAGAACAAGAGGCAATCCAAGGGAAATAACATGAAAATTAAGAGAGTCAGCAAATGCAACTGGTAAGGAAAGGTGGGAGTAACTGTTTGTTTAGTCAAGAAAAAAGAGTTTGTTGGAGACATGTCAGCTGTCTCCTTGAATAGGCTTGCTCTCAAGAGGGGCAGGATTTAAAGTGGTTCTCTGTAGCTACTGCAAATAGCATAAAAATAAATTCAGTGTCCTGCAAAGATTAATTGTTGTGTGCATGAAGATAAACTTTCTGTATCTAAGTGGGAGAAACTAGTGGTACAAACTGCTCAAAATCTCATGGAGCTGGTTCCTGGAGATTTCTTTAAATTGGATGAACACCCATGGGATGGTCAAGGCTCCCTTCTCCATCCACAGGGTTGGATTTTGTTTGCTCAGGTATGTAAAAGGACATATCCTTTATACCCTGAAGAAAAAAAAAACCAAAATACTGGGATATAATTGTGAGGTAGTCACTGTTCAGTGTCATCGTCAACACCCTGAATCAAGTCACAGGTTACAGGAAGAAAATACTGGCAGAAACAAACTGAAAATACTGCCCATGTTGGGTTTTTCATGCAGGCAGAGTCAGGGTGTGTTGTATTTAGATATCTTCTGGTGTTTTTCAGGGTCTTCATGCAACCAAATTTAATTTTTTTCTGCTTCTACTGCATTAGAATATTTTATTCTCCTATTATTCCCAAAAACACCTCGCTCACAGTTACAGCATGTCCACTTGTGCTTCCCTGACAGCACCAGGGCCTGTCCATTCCTCTGTCCCCAATGTCCCCTGGTCCCTGCTTTGGTTTCAGTTCCAAGAGGAAAGCTCAGAGCAGTTTTGCCTTTAGAACACAAGGATGTTTTATGAACACTGGGTGCACGCTGGCTGATGAAGAATCCCGACTGTCTGGGTATATGGGATAATTGTTCCACTTGGGACTCATTAGCTAATTATTTAAAGATTCTAAGGAAAAGCCTTTCATAAATAGAGCACTAAATTTCCAGAAGTGTAATTACAGGCTGAACACACATTTTTTAGCACCTGTGTTATCCACTACAGAAGCCAATAGCAAAAGCACCTTGTGCTGTGCTGTCCCTGCTCTCTGCCAGGCTTGGGGCAGGACAGGACAACCACTGGGAAACTGAAAAGGAACATTTCTGGTATCCCCCTTCTGGTAACAAAACAGCACAGTCATCTCTGGGTGGTCTAAAATTCTGCCCCTAACATACAGAATCTCAGTAATGAAGGATAAAATGCACAGAGTGAGGGAAGCACAGACCAAACAACCATAACCCAGATGCTTGATCTGGTTTTGTCACTTGACTTTGATGCCACAGGGTCAGCTTCTTACTCAGTGCTAGAAAACATTGTCTGCTTATCAGTGACTTCCTCAAGTAACTCTGGAAAAAAACATTGCTCTAGTAAGCAGAAGAATTCCAGAATAGGATTTCTGACCCACCAGTTCAGGAATTGTTACTCAAAAGCAACAGGTGTCACGTTGCAGATTGACAAAAATGAGGCAATTGTGTGGCATGGAAACTTGGACTTGGGTCAACAAACAACTGCATTTGAAGGAGAACCCAGCCTTGTTCACTCTGGATTCTCATTAACTGAGCAAAAGCATATTTAGCACCAATCTCAGAGTTGTATTTGCTTTTCTATGGTTTGGTAACTCATGCTGATGCTGAATGGGAGGCCTGCCCATCACACCCACACTGTCTGTTTGTCCATGGGTTTTACACCTCTCCAGCAGGTCCTGCCTTTCTCCTGGTAACCAGAAAAATTCCAGATCCCAATATGAGTACATAAAGCAACACTCTGAGCTATTTCATTGCCAGATGCACCAGGAGCTGCATTCCCTTATGCAAGAAAATTTCACAAGTGCTGTAAATTTTGCTCCTCATTTCCAGAAGAAATTTCCTCCATCATTTCCTTCCTTTCCTCTTCCTGCCCTCTTCCCTGTTAATCTCAGCCCTCTGTGTTTCTTGCTTTTCACAGCCCCTCTCCCTGCCTGCTCTGGGAAGTTCTGCTTGGCAGCAGCCCACGTGTGAATCCCCAAAAAAAGGGTGGGAGGCAGGGGAAGAGACCCTCCCTGAGGCACCTATTGATGAAAACCTCTCCCATGGCAGGTTAATCATCTGCTGGATGCTGTTTTCACCCTTTTACAGGCTCAAGGAAGCCACACAGAGCTCTGGTACTGCAGTGGAAAAGGAGCAAAACCCTAAAGGTTCCAGACACCCTCCTGTGGCTGCACTGCCAGCAGAGGAGAGCAGCAGCCGCAAAAAGCTCTTCAGAAAGAGTAAGAGAGGTGTTAATGTGGTATTTCCTTCTCAAGTACCTGAACTGTGAGCGGGTCCTTCTTCCAGCACCTGTCACAAGGGAGGGGACAGATTCCATGCAGGAGGCTCAGCCAGTGACTCCAGCTTTGAATGAGTAACATCATGGCTAGGGCTAGGAACTTTCTATTTTATATGGGGTTCTCTCTCTCTCTCTCTCTTTTTTTTTTTTTTTTTTTTTTTTTTTTTTTTTTTTTTTTTTTTTTTAATTAATAATAATCATTTTCACAAAGCTCAGAGAAGCCTGAACTTCAGGCTTTCAGTCCCAATCTGCCTAGGATGGATTTTTCCTTTCTGTTCTTCATTCATGCAGAAGCCTCTCCATGATCAGGTAACCATGGGAAGAGCAAGGGGGAGGGTAAGTGGAGTAATTTTGATTAATCCTTTGAAATGCTTAGGGTTGGAAATGAAGTATGAGATTCCCCCCATTCCCCCTGCCTCTCTTGAAGGCAATTATGATTGCCTTAAAGATGTGAGATCTGTTGAAAGTAACAAATCGTTGATTGTTTATTTTCAGGGTAGACAACAATCAGCTTTTAATCAGCATCTCATCACCGCTAGAGAGCTATTAACTCTCTTAAAAATAATTAGAAAACAGAAAAGAAAAATCTTCTCCAATTATTTTCATCCAGGAAACTGAGATTTTTATGGGAAAAAAAAAAAAACACCTCAAGATTCACAGGAAAAAAGTTAACGTGGTGGCCCATTAAGTACTCTCTTTAAACAATGAATATTGTTTGCCAGAAGTTGGATTTTACTTCCTGAGTTTCTACGAGGTTATGGATATTGGCACCTGAATAAGAAGCAGTATTTTCAGTCACCTTAGGAGATACTCAGATATTTCTGCTGAACATTTTTGTTTAAGAAAATAGATTACATGAGTCTTCCATTTCTCTGATTTCTGACTGGCTTTCAGATTCCCACAGCACACATTCTTTCCATTTTTGAGTAAATAGTCTGTGAATTTCTGTCCTGAAGAAACAGTCCTCAACTACATTGTAGAGAGCAACCTCCAAATTTCATTTATATTGGAATTAGCAACAGGTATGAAATATCTCAGATATCACCTTTTGTGATTTCAGATGGGCAACTGAATAATCATTTCAGCTCATGCACAACTTTCCAGAAGCTTTCCCTAGCAAAAATGCCATGAAAATATCCCCTCAATGTGACTCATTTACTGCCACACAGAGTTTTAACAGGACACTGCTTGAAACTCAAATGTAGCTCAATAAAATCAACCATGAGCACTTTGCAGGGTCCTGAGATGGCTGCTGCTGTCCTGCCCAGCAGGAATTTGCCTTTCCTGGCTGCTCCTGAGGTGCATTTACACAACAAGGAGACTTTGGTAGGAGAATGGGGGACACACGGATTTTGTCACTGTCACATTGCAGGGAACCTGCCCTCCAAAAAAGTAATGGGCTGCAAATCCCTTATGGGCTCTAAGGGACAGCTCTCTAAAGAATGTGTGAGTGCTCAGCTAATTAAGCTCTCCCCCACCAGGACCCCAGTGACTGTATCTTTTTATTTTCTTTCCTTTTTGCCCATTGGAGGTGAACTCTGATGGCTTTAAAAAGGGATTTTTCCTGTCATGGATCAGTGTTGTACCCATCTGACCTACTGGTGTCTCTTTAAAGATTGATGAACTGGAACACAGAAGTGGAACTCTCTCAGTTTAACTGTTCCCACCTGAGTTTCCTGCACTGAGAGATGTTTTTAAAGAGGCTCAAGGAGTGGCTGCACCACTGGTTCAGATTCCAGGGTTACTGCACACAGCATTTCCATGGCAAGAGGCAAGACAGCAAAGACTGGTTTACATTAGAAACTGCTGTCATTAAAATGTGCTACATCTCAGGACCAGAGCAGGAGTTTAACTCTTCTGCTTTAGTACTAATTAGATGAGAAACAGCAACACTAATTTAAAGAAAAATATGGGGAAAAATTACTTACTGGATTTATATTTTTCCCCTCTGAAAAATATATTTATCATCAACTGAAATCCCTCCTTGCAAATAAGAAATGTCTTGGCTAAGATTAGCCAGAGAGGCTGCAGGAAGCCAAACCTTCACTCACCAGAGGGTACCACCACATCTAAAAAGGAAGACACACATTTTTAATTTAGAGCTATGCCTTGCACTAGGCAAACCCCATGTTTTCACAGTTATGTGCTGCCAATTTAGTCTAATACATCATTTTTTAACCATGGATGAAGTCCTGTGCTCCTCTATACTCCCTTGAAGTTGACAGACAAAACTGGCAGAAAAAATTCTCTCTGCTCACAAAAATTGTTTGGTGAACCAAACACAAAGGACATTTTCCAGTGAGTGCAACCAACCTTATTTTACCTTCCTGGTCCTTTTTCTTTTTCTAGGCTGATGGCTTTGGGCAAACAGAATAGCTACTTGGGTATTTATTCATCCAGCTTCATTCAGATTGTATGATTTTGAGGGGTACTTGTGAGTATAAAGTGTCTTGTAGCAGTTGTGTGTCAGAAAGACAGAAGAACCCCTTGGAACAGTGATATTGCTGCATAAACCAGAATAAATGGCCAGTGGAGGGTATGGTTTATCATCTTAAATTATTTTTGCTCTCCAGCCAAAGACAGTTGGTTTCTTAAACCTCAATTTTATCCTTTCTAATTTGACTTCTCAATTGTACCAGAATTCTTAATTATTTCGCTGCTTGCAATAGCACCATCCAATTTATCACCTGAGAACAGCAGCATAGCATAAATAATCCATTGCCTTTTTAACCTGAAGGTCTCAGCATTTAGTCTTCAAGAATATGAAAAATTTCTAATTTAATAATGGGATGTTCCTGTGACGGTCACCCTAAGTGGAAAGAATTGCTTTGTGAAGTTTCCTGTTCTCCACTCAGGAGAAATCAGCAGAGCTCCCTGAACACAGAGCCCAAGCCAGAGCTCCATCCCAACAGTCTGGAAAGAGCTGAATGTTATCTGGGATCCCCTGGAAATGTCACCTACCAGAGACCACTCGTGTTCTGAGGTGTCCCAAAACACAGAACCACAGCCAGGCTCTGTCTGTGTGGTGAACAGTGCCCAGCAAAAACCATGAATGAAAGGGAAAATCCAGAGGTTGCTCCCCTGGCACAGAGGATTGGGAACAATCTCTGCTGGGAGTGGGTAAATTGCAGTGATCTTGTAGTGGTAGCAGGATTAAAAAAAAAAAACCAAAATCTGCCAAGCACCATGTAATAAAAATAAGGACAATTGATTTTCCTTGGCTCCTTTTACATCTTTGGTTCTGAAAATCTTGTTCTGGACAAGAACCACTGACTCCTAATGGAGCAAGACCCACAGGGTGGCACAGTGTTTATTACTCATCTCAGAGACACAAATATTAGCTGAAGTAAGATTAAATTAATACAACAAGGTAACACAAAGTAAAGCCTGAAGCACCAGAGTATCCCCAGCACTCTGCAGTCTGGCAGAGCATTGATGGGTGAAGCACCAAGAGTAAAATTTGCTGCCCAAATCACACTTTACTGTCAAACCATCCTGTGGGAGCTCTACAGAGACATCCTGCTCAAATCCTGTCCTGACAGCCAAGCAATTCCTTACCCAGAGGTCTTATAAATCCTCCCCAACCCCTTCCCATTACAGGTATGGCCCACCTACAACCTGTCCCTTTTTTCTCAGCACCCAGCTGAGTCACTTCACACAGGGCAGCCCTTGGAGAAGGTAAAATCTGCAGATCTGTGTGAGGCAATGCTGTCCTACCCTAGAAACCAAACAGAGACATCTAAAAAAGACAGGAATAGCTGAACTCCAAGGCAGCCATTGGACAATGCATTTGCCACGGAAAGGCAGTGACCCAAGGGCCTGAGGCAGAGGCTCAGCCATGCTTGGCAAATGATGCATTTGTAGCTGCACTGAGGTCTGAGATTCAAGCCTGAAAACCAGCAGGACTCATGAGTCCTTAGAATGAAAGCTGTGAAAGCCTTACTCCAGTGCAATGCCAAGCCTTACTCCAGTGCAATGCCAAGCCTTACTCCAGTGCAATGCCAAGCCTTACTCCAGTGCAATGCCATGCACATGGTTATTCCCTCCAGAGAATCCATCCCTGGCACTGGTGTGCGTGCCTGCTCCATTAATATGAGACTGAAAAAAAAAAAAAAACAGAGTGTGAGACACAGAGGAGCCCTTCCAGCACCAGGCTGTTCCTCTCCTCCTTTAATTGCCACATCTTAATAGAGCAGCTCCTCCTCCCAGCTCCTCCTCTGCCCTGTGCACCCCGGTGATGCCTCCTCTGTTTTAAAAGCGGCGTCGGAGGGAAGACGGAGGCCCCAGACATCCCTTTTTTCATCATGTATAATTTGTAAAGCCAGTCAGAAAATAGCAGGCAATTTAGGCTGGACTTGCTCCAGCTGGGATATTCATAGCACATGTGATCAAACAGCAGAATTTGCCAGTCACTGGAAAAACAATCAGGCTCCGTAAGCTGATTTTACCAGCGAGGACAGAGCCTGTAAACATCACTATTGATCAGGGCAGAACTATTTTCATCAGGCTGTGCTGCTCTGGACATGAAACATCTGCAGAGTCAACACCCACACAGCTAAGATAGGTCAGATAGCCCCGAGGATTCAGCATTTCTGAGACATGGGCCATTTCCAAAAGAATTAGCAGTGAAGACACTATGAAATTACACTGAAAATGGGAGAAAAAGATATCATAAATGGATTTTGTGTAAAACTCCGGGTTATGGTACAGCTTATTGACATATACAACAAATTAAAACAGCTAATTCATCTTACTACCTTCCACTGATAATTTTTTAATTAAGTTACTTATCTTTATCTACATATTTAAGAATGTAGGTCTTTCATTATTCATCTCTTAAAGAAAATCAATGTTGTCCTGATTTGCTACAGCTCAAACAAGGGAGCAGCATTATCTATGCTAGGACCGACTAATAGAAAAAAAAAATTCATTAACTTTATTAACAAGCCCTAAGAAAATGCTATTGAGCACATTTTCATACTCCTAAAAGTCTGAATTATGAAACAAAAGCTTAACAGTGTTCAGCATGACTAAAATAGACATTGTGATTTTTTTCTAAAATGCTTACAAACAAAAAAGGAAAAGGTAGAAAATTATTAAATGAGTCTAATGAAATGTTTTAAGAAGTTCAGCCCTAATTCTGGATTATATTATAAAAACTACTAGCAAAAATATATATATTCTGGGTTTTATTGTTTATTAATTATTATTCTGCATTTTATTTATTTCTGAGACTGGAAACTCATCTGTAGCACTGGTTAGATGCGAGTGTCTAAGTGCCTATCCACTACACAGTTTTAAAATATTTGCACATCAAAACAGACTCTGGTTTTACACCTGGGATTCTAAAGCTTTATAGAAGACACTGTGAAAAGAGTGAACTTTGAACCTCAATTTCTGGAGGAAACAGACTTTTTCTAGTCATCTAGAGTGTCCTTTTCTTCTCAAGGTGACCTTAAGTTTCAGATTTGTGAAATGGTTTCCTCTTGTGTTCAATCTTACTGTGTAATAAGTTTTAAAAATGACTATTTATCTTCTTTAATATATTAGCCACATATAGCAGGAGAAGCCTCTGTGGGAATGTTTTGCTATCGGGTTTGCTCAAGCCTAAGTCAATGCTGATTTACAAAACATAACTTACCCTTAGTAACAAACAATCATGGATACATTTATTGGAATAACATTTTCCCATTCTCCTCCAGCAGCGTGTTTCTTTTATCAGTTCCAGTGCTGCAGACTGGGGGATATTTACAGTGACCAAGGCAATTTGAAATTGATGCTTTTATGTTGCCCATCTTATTACAATTTTACAAGCCTGAATCACTGGCATTTGGCAAAACAAATAGATCTGATGGTTCTGAAAAATGTTGATGAAATGCAAATTAGCCAGGCAGGTATAAGTTATATTTATGTCAGAGGAGTGAGAATTGGTGCATTGCTCAGAAACTGCCCATTGCAAAAGTTACATTTAATGAAGTTTAATTGTTTTTAGGTTTTGCCTTGCTAATCATGACCTCGGCTGCGTGCACCATGTAATGACAATAATGAATAAACATGCTGTGCTTATGAAGAACTAGAACCTAACAAGCTGATCAATTGTTAATTCTATAAAGTGACTAAAATGTGTCTCCACTATCAATAAGTAAATCAGCTTCTATTTGCAGTGCTAATGCACCTTGTACATATCCTCCAGCTATCCTGCCCTTCTCTGTAATAATGTAATTATCAGTTTGGTCATATTTAAGTACAACCTGAATGAGATTTGATATTATTTTTGTCTTAAGGGTGGAAAAAATAGGAGGAAAAATTGTTTGGGTATTTAAAGAGACACAATACATTTATTTGGAGGATGCAGATATTCCACTTGCCCTCCAATTAGTTATACAAAATTATTGGTTTGAAAGCCAATTATTTTACAGCATTATTCTTAAATCATACAGGCTATTATTAGACAGACATTCCAGAGAAGGCCTTTTTATTATTAAAGCCCTTTTGCTCTAAGCCTCTGTAACAAAGACTTTAAACAAAAGACAACGGTGCTCATTAACTGTAACAGAAATTGTTTCTTCTGTAGGGGGGAAAAAATTAAAATAAGACTAATTTAGCTTTATTCAGGGTTTATTTTTTCCTCTTACATGAGGAAAACACAGAAGGTAGATCAGATCTTCAGCCATAACACAATTATGTACATTCCAAATATGCTAATTGCAAAGAGCTGACTGTCTCCACTACATTTCCAAGCAAGATTTAGCAGTAATAGTTTATCCATTACTGAAGAACATGTTCAAGAAAAAGGATGTTTAACACATGCAAAACCCAGGAGTTTTGCTTGAATTATCTGTTTTCCTTCTCCTTCCTAGAGCTGTCTGCAAAGACACTGGGAGGAAGCAGCTCCCTGCTCATCCACCCCAAAGCATCACCTGGGGTGCAACCAGTGAGGAAACCTCACCTGGAGCATTTCACAGGTGAGTGATACACACTGCAGGGTGATTAATTGTATTTAAAGTGGCTGCACTAATTGTGTTTGAAGCGGCTGCCCCTTATTCAGAGTTATAAACCATAATTATTCTTAATGTTTACAGCTTCCGTGACTATTCTCCTATTGCTGAACTGAAATATATGTCATAAAAGTACCTTGCAAGGAGGAAATGTTCTGGAGGGAAATGCTTTTAAATGTGTGGACAAGCTCAATATACCAATTAATTTTTAACACTTAACCAAGTGTAATTTCTCAGGTGGAAGGTTACATTCATTCTGCCAGAATTTATCCCACTTTACCCCAGATCCATCTCTCCATGGCAATTTGGTGTAGAAAAGGAGGGGCAGTCCTCTTTACCTGCTACTCTCTTAAATTAAGATGATCAGCACAGGTTTTAAAAAAACTGATCTAACAAAGTTTTTCTTCTTTCAGTGCTCCCTGAACAGGAACAAATCTATTATTAAACAGAAGGAGAATGAATCGTTTCAGCAGCACACCAAAAATACCGGGGTAGTTTAGTACTAAAATAATTATTTTGCTTTTTCCTCCTTCAGCCCCAATTAAGCCCATACACCACATAACTGGCAGGTACTTCCACAGTTAAACTCTTACTCCAGCAGTACTTTGCAGTTAAATAACCCAATTTCAATTACTCTGTGATGTGCTTCCAAACAATGGACATTAACTCAGAGGCGCTGTTTAACTGAGTAATGTAACAGCAACACTCACACACAACAACCTCTCTGAATTCCACAAAATAACCATTCCTTTCTGAGACCCAATGGCCTGTTTTATGTGCAGGTCCACTCACTGCTGGAGATCTGTGTTTGGGGACATTTTCATGGCACTTGACTTCTAACCATGGTGCTTCAGAGGCACTGAGCTGGCAGTGCTCAGCACCAGCAGTGACACGGCCACCACAGACAGACAGACAGACAGACAGACAGACAGACAGACAGACAGGATCAGCCTCCTACACCTGCATCCACACTGGGCCAATTCCAGCTGCATCCCAGTTTTCCTCGAGGAGGAAGCAATGCCCCAGAGCAGGGCAGCCACAACACCCTTTGTCATTAAGATTATGAAGATTTCCTTCACACTCTCTTATTTTTTTCTAGGAGTAAAGCAAGTGGGCATCCTGTGTACAGCCCTGGCATTGCCACAGACCCTGGCACTGGTCAGAGGAGGAGACAACAGTGGAGGGGAAGGGATGAGCCCCCTTTCCTCCCTAGTAACCCTGTTTGCTGAGCATTTGCCAGGAAACTGGAAGAAAAGAAGCAAGGAACATGGATTTTCTGAATGCCCAGCGAAGGGACCATCACCAGCAACCAGAGCTTCTCTATTTTCTTTTCAGAATTATCCTGGAACCATGGAATGGTATGGGCTGAAAGGGACATTAGAGTTCCAAACCCCACCTCAGCATGGGCAGGGACACCTTCCACCAGCTTGCTCCAAAACCCACCTAGCCTGAACACTTCCAGGGATGGAGCAGCCACAGCTTCTCTGGGCAACCTGTGCCAGGGCCTCACCACCCTCACTGGGAAGAGTTTTTTCTCAATATTCAAACTAAACCTGTTCTCTTTCACTTTAAAGCCATTCCCCCTTTTATTACCACTACAAGCCCTTGTAAATCACAGAGAACAGAATCTCAAAGACTAATTTAAACAGGGCACATTTACCCCCCTACTTGTGTCCTAGACCCATACTTCCATTAAAGAACTCAACCAGACCTGTTTAATAGTTCAAACATAACAAGAAGTTTCCTTTCGGAGTCCAAGCTAAGTTAATTTTGCCAGGAAATTGTAATATGGATACATTACATTAAATTCTGAAACATGGCATTTCTCTTCCTGTCCCCAACATTATGAGCATCTTACAGTGGCTTGAATTAAAAAAGAAGCATTTATTTTATCACCCTGATATCAGCCCGCTGCAATATAACATTTTTGAAACAGGGAAATATCCCAGCTTGGCAACATAAATTCCAGGCTGCAACAAGATAAATCCTTCCCATTAATGTAAACCACTGTACTTCCCAATATATCTGCATCTGCAACACACTTGTGTTTGCTGATCAGACCATCATAAACACACATAACTCCTGGTGAGTGATGGAAGCAGCAAGAAAATCTGAGGGTAACTGCTCTCCTGACTAAAGCAGCCCCAGCCTGGTCCTTCAAATAGATTCACTGGTGCAGGGATGCTCCTGCTTGTGTTGGACAGCATAAAATATCATTGTCCTCACCACTGGAACCCACAAAACACAGCAAAGGACATGGAGGTGCAGTCACTCCTTAATTGCACGTGCACAGAATGGATGCTGGCAGCTTTATTAACTTGCAGTATATACAAATCCCAGAGATGCACAAAGGAGAGGTTGGGTGCCCTGTCAATTAAGAATTTCTGGGTTTCTCACTGAATACTTAAGGTGACAACGAATTGACAGGAAAAAAAAAAGAGAGAAGCTCACTTAATTTTGTTGAAAAGAAAAATCACTTAGTGCTTCCTACAAGAAGTCAATTTCCACCTTTTCCCCTTTACACTGAGATCAACACTCTGAAACTTGCGCCAAATGGGAATTTGGCACACAGTTTAGGAAATGCAAACACATGAATTAATAACCTGAATTATGCAAATATGAACCTGAAATTTGCAATTTGTTTTTAAAAGCTGAAAGAACTCTTCTTAATTGGTTTATCCATGTCTAGGCATTACTCAAATGATTCTGGTTTAGCAGTTTGCAGCCTCTTGCAGGCTCAGGAAAAAAAGCCTGCAGATGCTTTAAGAGCTAAAGCACTGAGTTCTGCTCTCTCCTCTATAAGGAAAAGGTTTGTTACTTCCAGAAGTAGAAAGTCCAAGCTGATCCCATGTTCTTCAGCTCAAAGGGATGCAGCACACGACTGAGTCATGCTTGGCAAGAGGCTGGAAAATGTAAAAAGGGGCAAGAGCTCTGCACTGAGGGTTGGGGTGTAAGATCTTTAACCATCTTTTACCATCCTGTAACACCAAGGGTGGGATTGCTGCCCCTTTATTTGTTTTTCCTTGTTATACCTCACAGCACACGCAGCACAGCTGCTGTGGAAGGAGGGAGAAAACTTGTACTGGTGCTGTGCAGAGGGAAACATCCTTCCAGGAGAAAGACCTGACCCCACCAGAGTTTTTATTCACACATGTTCTCTGTAAAGTGTAACAGAAATGGAAACACCACAGAAAGGGGACTAAAAACAAGGGGTCACCTTTGGAGTCACGGTGCTACTTTCCCTCACCTGAGCTTTACTCTGGCACAGTTGGACCAAGTCAGAGAAAATCAGACTTTCCTCACAGCCTTTCCAAAATAACTGCTGGGAAACACAAACCAGAGTAAAAAGGGTGAAACCCGCAGCCTTTTGTTCCTCCTGAAAAATATCTTAGAATAGCAAGGAGGCCCCGGTGCCACAGCCCGGCAGAAATCCCGGTCCTGGCAGTGCTGGGGGTGCTCTGGAACTGCAGAACAGCTCAGCTCAGCTCGGCTCAGCTC